>CAUYRT010047279.1:0-64431 GCA_963574885.1 Lepilemur ruficaudatus
TAACACTTTTTCAATCCTACAACACACCTAAAAATGTTAGATAGGGAGACGCAGTTCCACCAAACAGAAAGACAGAGTCCCTGAGGCTGCAATCAGCAAGAGGAGTTTATTATCAACTAACTCGAGTTAGGGGCCATGTCCCAGAGCGCCAACACGCAGTGGCCTCTTCTCTGGACAAAGGACCCCGGGCAGCGCGGGAAGGGCAGTTTTATAGGGTCAGTTCAGGCACCAAACAAAGAGCTGTCCACCCATTGGACATGCACCTATTCAGTACAGCGATTGGTTCTATTGCCATTTCTCTCTGCACTCTTTCTCACATTACCCCGCGGTTTCTGCAAGCAAGCCGTTATCACAAAAGCATAACTGAGCGGTTAGCAGGCAAGCAAGCTTCACTAGAATGCAGAAGTCTGTTTTGCAAGAAGTCTATTTTGCAATTGAGCCCTGTGTACAGTTTTGGTCCCTAACACCTGCAGGAACTCTGATGTTAACCTTAAGGAAGCCCACAAGTCAACTGACATAATTATTTTATTGTATATTATTATGTTGGTATCATAATACATCTTTATGACCTTCAGCCTCCAATCTGACGTTTCATTTTTGTTTATGTGTATGCACACGCGATGCAAATTTCTAAAATACCAGAACTGTCACCAGTTCACCCACCTGTGCAGTGTTGAAATGCTGCCTAGACTGTGGAAAGTAGTGAAACAAATGAATAAGAACACACCAGCTTGAGCTGGCCCCTCACCCATCAGAGTCTCTGAGATATGGACGCTTCTTTTTCATGTGTCTTCTTAAATTGCAAGCAGCGTTGACCAGCCTTGAAAAATGAGTGTCTGTTCTAATTTATTCTAGGGGGAAAAAAAAATCTCAAAAGCTCTATTGATTGAAGTAGGATTCTCAAATCATACGTCTTTGTTTCTCCTAAAGTGTTTCTCAATCAAGCATGAAGCTGCATCTTAGAACAAGAACCGAAACAGATGGAAGCTATCTCCTATCTCTAATAAATGAGAGGAGGCTATTAGACTTTCCATCCTTAGGAAACTGTGAGCAATGTATTATCAGAGGAGATTGATTTGCTCTTACTTCCTCCTGGGTTATTTTATATTTATGGCCCAACACCCTGACGTCTAGAACATTGGCTATTCAGATGATATTCTGTATTTCAATCAAAAAGGAAATTCTCTTTAAAGAGAGTTGGCATTAAATATTCATCAAAGGCAGAAATCATTTGGAAAATCTGAGCACTCAAAATATCAGGATCTTGCCCATGATCCCAAGGTTCATCAGTGCCATATAATTTAAATTGAGCTGAATCTGAAATTCAGCTGAATCCGAAATTCAATCGCAAAGACAGGAAAGGTCATTCAGCTTGTGAAATCTCCCTAAGGCAAACAATCCCACTTTCAGTAGAATATACAACTCCGCACCATCCCAGATAGACTCAAAGTGTAACAAACAGTATGGCTGGGGTAGGAACTAGCTTTTTAATAGAAGCCATCACCAGCATTTCAAGGATAATGGAAAGTTACACAGAGGACAGTGGGGAAAGTTCAGAAAAGCTGAAAACCATAGGTAGGTAACAAGGTTAGAAATCACATAGCACTTGGTTCCCCAGAGGGAGTTGGGAACTCTCTTTCAGGTGGATGCATTTGAACAAATATTTATGGAATGCTTACCTCTGAGGATAGGAAGGGAGATGTCAGTCGATATCTTGCAGGGAAACATATATGTAAATAGCTCTCCAAGTTCAAAGCCATATTTGCCTTAGGAGCATAGAAGAGGGAAAAACTGAGTCTGGTGAGAGAATCACGAAGGTGTCTTCAAGGAGGGATTATTGGATCCCAGGAAATGAGGTCTATACATTAATGCCTTGAGCTATGAAAGCTAAGCCCAGGAAAAGCCACACAGTGTCAGGGCAGGCCGGTTCCAATGCACAAGACAGCTTTCATGGAGTGGCTGTTGAACTTCTAACATTTCATAAATGTTTTAGCATCTTTCCTCTTTTATTCCACCTTATCTTTCAAGACACTTTGGCCATGGGAAGAGAACAAGCATTCTTATGCTGTTTGTGGCATGCCAGCCTTTCTGTTAAAAATGAAAAAATACAGGTTGGACAGTTCTTTTCAGATATGCAGATGCGGGGTCCTTTGGAATCTGAGCAGATGAGAGAGTGCCTGCCGTGTTCTGGTTCAGCTCAAATGTATCAGACTTCAGGGAAAGCATCTCTGAATGACAGAAGAAAGATTAGAAATGTTCTATAAACATTGTCTTAGTTCATATGCAAAAAAAATAAAAATTTTAAAAATTAAAATAGAGAAATAAAAAGAAAAAGAAAGAAATGATAAAGAAAAAGAAAATTCTTCATAGCCTCCAACTCTCCTGTTTTTAGGTATGCTGTTTTCCCCACAATTTCAAACAGAAACCAAGAATTGTGCTAAGATAAAAATAGAACTGTCTCCTCTCGCTTCCCAGCTACTAAAACATAATACTATTTAAGGAATAAGAAAACGTAATACTCTGCCTCCCCTGAAATCTTGTCCCTGTCCCTGCCCTTCTCCTTGAGCTTCCAGCTCCCTAAAGAACAGTCCAGTTATTTTGATAGAAACTATCAGCAAAGCATCGGAGCTAAAAATGTAAGTTCTGACATCTATTGAGCACCTACTATGTGCCAAGTATTGTGCTTGGAGAGGTCATCATCATTATCATCAAACCTCTGTTATCTAATTTAATCTTTGTAGCTGCCTTTTACAACTACTTTGATCTCTATTTTACTGTGGAGGAGTTTGAGGTATACAGTGGTTAAGTAGCTTGCTTCAGACACACAGCTGGAAGTGGCAGAGACGAAGTGAAAGCCCGAGTCTAACTAAATTCTAGATCGTAAATTCTCGCGCACAGCACTTAACTTCCCTTCCACCAGCAACTCCTACCATAATTATTTTTCTTTGAGAATTCCACAAAAAGCAAAATGGTGTATGGAAACAAAGCAGCTCATTCTGAACTGATGGAGATTCTCCTGAAATTAAATCCTGCATCTTTGTGTGTCTCCTTCTGAACCTAGCACAGCCTCCCCTAGAGGAGAATTTTTAGAGGGCTTTACATTCTGTAGCTTTTCTGTGGGAAGGAGAGGTGACTGTCCCCGTTTGACAGCTGGGGAAGCTGAGACACAAAACAGGTTACTTTAGAGAACCACGACTATGAAGATCGGTCTTGAATTCAGCATGATTGACTCCCAGATGGCAGTTCTGCCCACCTGATTAAATTGTCTCTCACACTGAGCAGTGCAGTTGAGAAGCCAAGCGTTTGTCTACCCCTTTCCCTTAGTGCCTGGGGCACAGCAAAGGCTCGATACACATTTATTGAATGATTGAATGAATGAATGGAGCAAGTGAGCCAGTGAGTGAGTGAACCGACCGGTCAGCCACACAGTCTGATTTGGCATCTCTACTCCTATTTAAATGTGGGGAAAGATCCTGAAAGGTGGGATGAGTCTTCCCTCGTCTCATGACTAGTTGGTGGTTGAGCTAAGAGCACAGTCCAGCTTTCCTGACTTCCAGATCAGTGCTCTCTGCTGCTGTTCTCCCAGATTGGGGCAACCTAAAACACGCTTGCTCCCTCAAATTAGCTCTGTGAATCATTCTAATGCTGAATCATGCAGCACCAATTGGACAAATATGAAATTATACTTGCAGGGCTTCTTATTAAAATAAATGGATAGAATAGAACATCAAGAAAGTGTAAACAGATGACAGCTGGACTGACCAAACTAAAATCACTAACTTCTTTCCCACCCACTGTCCCCAGCAGAATGGAGCAGGGACCTCATGTGTGGCTTTGGTTGGGTCCTCAAGGAGAAGGTGCTCTCCAAGATGCCTCCATCCTCACCAGAACTTGCATTGTCACAGCATATGTGCCTGAACAGCCGTCCACTTTTGAGAATTTCCTCTCCCAAGCAATGGATAACATATGCAACAAAGGGCAAATAGATTATTAAAATACAGGCTAATATAGACAAAAGTCCATTTACAACACATGTAAGGAAAAAATGTTGAGATGTCTTTTGAGGTCTAGAATCTTGCTGCTCATTGTGTGTCCCTGAACCAGCTGCATGTGTCGGGGAGCTTGTTAGAGATAAAAAATCTCAGGCTCTCTCCCAGTCCCACTGACTCAGAATCTTACAAGGTGACCCATCTGCAGGGGATTCATATGTCCATTAAAGTCAGAGAATTAGTGGCCTAGAAGCTTCTGACGATAGTTGGTAATGCTGATATTTTTAGTTTGCCTAGATATCCCACTGTAGATGCACTTTTGGAATCTATTTTAGAAACACTTATGTAAGGCTAACTGTAGGCCAGGCTCCATTCTAGCACATTCCACATATTGATTCATTTAATTCACATAAAAACTCAAGGAGGTACTATGATTGCTGTGTTACAAAGGAGCACAGAGCAGTTAGCACACTTGCTTGAGGCCCCACAGCTAGGAAATGAAACCGCCAGGATTCCAGCCCAGTGTCTGGCTCCAGAATCCATGCTGTCCATGACTCCTAGAGTCACCCTGTGCCATCACTCTCCAGACTACATCCTGGCTTTACCACTAACGCCTATCCAAGTGTGCTCAGAGGTGAGGTGGGCTTTTGTGTCTGGAAAGTTACCTGCACACATTCTCCAAAAATGATGAGTTTATCAAAGTTCACAGAAATCATTTTCAGTGTTTTATTTTTTTAGAAGCACTATTGGAATTTAATTGCTAAAATCCTATCTATATTTTTACAAAACCTCTCTTGGCCTCCACTAACATCTCTCTCTGTCTTTCTTAGTTCAGAGTAAGTCAGTGGAAAATAAATGAGGCTATGAGAGAGGTCTTCTTTTAGAATTTATTCTGGGAGCTACCAGGAGCTTTCCTTGAAAACCCGATTAATCCAAACTGCAAGCAATGCCATTTTATACTCATTAACAGTTACTCTGAAAATGGGCGGTCTAAACTGGTTAGAATTCCTAGAAATGAGGTTGCCTAAGTAGCAGTGATGCGAGTATCTTTGTCCCCTTTCTCCTGCCCACCAACTCCCTCTCTCCTCCTGCCCGCGGTTCAGACGGTGTTCGGTTTATTTGAACAGTAAGAAGTGGGATGAGGACGGCCTTTTGAAGACTTCACCTGCACAAAAGAACTGCACTAAAGCTTGGAGAGGAATTACTTCCTCACACTATATCACTGTGCAGAATTTTAGATTTCAGAGTAAAGAGCCCTTATTTCTCACCTCCATCCCTTTTCTCAATATCACAGAACTTCTCTCCATAGAGAGAAAATGGGAGGGCGAGTTTCCTTTTGAGCTGTGTTTCCCGACCTTCGCGAAGCCATGCTCTCTTCCGATAAACCTAAAAATCTCTCACCACCCTGCAAGATTCTTGCACATCTTCCCAGTGGAGCATCCCCCCCCAATTCACTGATGGAGACTTTCCGATAGATTATGCCAGAGAAGAAAATTCAGTCTAGAAGATTTTGAAAGATTTGTTTTCTGTGGTTGGTGTGATAGAAACCATAGGCATTTTTGTTTTCTAAATATAAAATGACAGTATCATGTTAAGTATGTACATTTCAATTCCATGCCAAGCCCCATCCCCAGCCCTCCTCCCTAGAGATTATGCTACATCCCCTTCTCCTGCCCCGAGCGGCGCTGGCAGAGCGAGTCCGCAGGCCCCCCATTCCTGCACGGCCCTCCCCACCCCTCAAGGCTCTCACCATACTTCCTCCCTGTTTTCCTTTGATCCTTCTTCATTTTCCACTTCTAGGGCTAATTGTCCCCTTACTGATGTCTCTTTCTCTCTTTTCTCCCTCTAACTCCTTTTCAACTTTGCTACCATTATTGGAATGTAGAGTAAAGATGCTGGTATCAGGACTTTGGTTATGTTGGATGAACAAGGAGGTAAGTTCAGATTTCTTCAGTAAGAACAATTCCTCGTCTGAATAATGTGCATTTTTCAATTATTTGTGCAAATGCAGGTGGTCATTTTGACATGTATTACGCACGTACGTGAATGTGAGGGTTCTAGAATTTTCCTCTTGCTTTTTTCTCTCTTTGTTGAAAAGATTAGTAAATGTATTAAAATGTCGAGGCCTTCTTCATGACTGAATGAATGGTACTACTCTCTCTAATGTATATTGCAGTAACAGAATTTTGAAGACAAAAGCCATTTGTTTGTATTTTTTTAATGATAGTATTTTGGACAGTGTGAGAATTCTCTTAGTCTCCGTACCCCAAACTTTCCCAATAAATTTGATTTCCTTCTAATAGTACTAGATAGAATGATAGTATAGTATGTCTTGTTGTCCACTTTCTTGATCATTCTAATTAAGTATCTGGCAGTTTTGATTTCCAAGTCACTATGGGAATTCCTTAAATAACTGGAAGCTCTTTTTAACAGGATATAAGCAGAGAAGAATTATCTGGAAAATAGAAAATTGAACCAGTTGAAATATTTAGCCTGTTTTTAAAATTATCATAGAAGTGCTAGAAGCAATGAAAATCAGACAGCCAACGTTTTAGTATAGCATCTCTATACTCTAAAGTGCAATCCCCTCATTCTTCTTTGTCTCAATATATCTGGCTATATGGTGATATTATACATAATTCTAGCCACAAGTTAGTTACTTGATTGCATTTTGAATTTTATCATAATAAGCAGATTTTTTAGAAGTTTTTCTCTTTATTCATATTTTTTGAAAGCATTAGACAATCTTTTGGATCGCCTGAGTTTTTTTTTTAATGGAAAAGATAAAAATGTAAAATTTATTCACAGCATAGGCCACCATAAACAAACTCCAAGCATAAAGCTCAAACTGGGAGAAATTTGCCTTACAGATAAGACATAAGGCACTTTTCCTGCTCAGAGGGGGCTCGCCTACATGGCTGTCGTTTAAAGACTTTTGGTTTTATGTTATTTATTCGTACTGAACTTTTTCAATAAATATACAACAATCAATCAAAAAAAATCAAGAAAAAAGTTTTGAAAAAACAATCGAACATCAGCCCCAGTGCTTTCCCTCCAATTTTCAAAGTACAGATTTTCAAAATTCATACACAAATAACAAAGCCCAATGGAGGAAGTCTGGGTTGAAGGTATTACCATAGCAGTGGCAGTCTTCAGAATTCCCCAAATGAGTTTGCTATAATTATAAGATTTGCTGGCTCCATCTGCATGACAGTGACATAGGCTTTGAAACTCAGGGTGCAGCAAGTTGTAGCTTAAAAAAAAAAATTTAAACAGTAGGTGCCCGTATAGAAGAGTGGCACCTCATTTCCAGAGCAAATTGAAACATACACACTCAAATAATTAGCTGTTCTGCCTTATTAACTTTTTCAGTTGATAATTTGTAACATGAAGGGGGAAGGGGCATTGCACCAGGAGGAAGATTTGGGAAAGATTCGAGATAGAGCCTTTTTCCCCCAACTAGAAAACATTGACATAAAAACATGGAAAGTACCTCTCCATCAGAGCTCTGCAACAGCTGCCGTAGATAGTGATTCCTCTGAAAGATCCGGGCAAAGTCAATTGACAACCTTCTGAAAAAGATTCACCATTCTCAGTGCCATTAAGAACATTCGTGATTCATGGGAAGAGGTCAAAATATCAACATTAACAGAAGTTTGCTCACCCCATGAACTCACTCTCCCTTTACTGACTGTCAGGACAATTTCAGTTCAGCATTTTTTAAACAGTCCTTAAATCTGACTGTTTTACATGGATTTTTACCAAACAAAATCTGTAATTTGGCAGAGTTTTTGTTTTTACCAAATAAAAAATATAATCCCACAATCAAAAAAAAAAAACCATGGAAAATAATATAGACAAGCCCAAAATTAAAAAGAGAGAAAGTAAATAACTTGCTTACTTGAGTTGCAAATTTCATTGTACTTGGATGAAGAAAATCTAAAGATATGATTTGCCGAAATCCTCATACAAATGCAAAAATATGTCATCCTTTAGCACAAATGATTCTCAGAATCATCTATATATTATTCTCTGTGAAACAAAATAGAATAGAATGTCTGTTTGACAGATATCCCCATGAGATCATTAATGTTCTTGGTTAAAACATTTCAATTGTGGCCATACCACAGTAAATGTGGAATTCCTCAGTTGAACAAGGATAGCTGGGGTTTTACCAGGGGTGAGGTGAATAGATTGATACTGATAAGAAACATGCAACTGTAAAGCCCCCCAAAAGTGGGCAGTTTCTGCCTGGTCTTAAGTGGGACGCATTCCACTATATTATAATAGGAGCTTAAGACCTTTTAAAATGACAGGTGAGCATGAATCAACAGCTATCTTCACTGCTATCTTAAATGCATTTTAATTCTGTGTGTGCCATGTTTAACTATTTAGCTCTGTAATTACTTTAAAATTTCTCTTCAGTTATGCTCTACTAATTTTGTCTGTGCCTGAACACCAAAAGTGTTGACTATTTCTACCCTACAGCTGCACAGGAGCCTCAAGGAACAGCCATCCTTCTAAAGAACCGTTACAACTACTGTTGGGGTCAAGCCAGACCATTCCAGGTTGTCCAGCTTAATGGTTGCACTAGGAAATTCCTTATGGGATTCTTGTTTTATACCCAGGTATCAGGAGACATCAAGGAGCACTGAGCATAAGAGACAGCCCTGGAAATAATCCTGAGCCCTGGGACTTTTATTTCTCTAGAAAACTTGTCTCCAAGAGAAATCCCCTGAAATGACCTTGGCACTAATGTGGGCGTTCAACTTCATATCTCTTGTTTCTTTTGTTGGTCTTTGCTGGTTTATATGTTTGTTTTGATGCTGAAGGTGTTGCTTTTGGGGACATCCCCTGGGATCAACTACAAACTATCTCTGATCACTGCCTGGCAGAAGAAAGCCAAAGAAAAGCCCCATGCAGAGGGCCAAATGACTATCCTATCATGCCACGACTATCTTAAAAGGTTCATGGCACTGTGAGGCAGCATTTGAGAAAATATCCCTCTTGTTAAAGGTCACTCACCAGTACCTTTTATGAATGACTAAGGCTGCACTATCCAATATGGTAGCTACTAGTCACATTTGGCTATTTAAATTTATTTAAATGAATCTCTATATGTTTATTAATGGTAAGGAAAATGAAAATCATATAGGCAGCATCTTGTCACTGGATATTGCCCACTAGGTCAATAGCATTGATTCTTGCTATTCTTCCACTGTTTTCTACCAGGTTGAGGATTCTAAAGGCCCCACATTGCTTACTTAGGTGAGATTAGTAGAAAATGTGTGTAAGCTTAGATCCTTAAGCATCCTGCCATTGGTGGCTCTATCACGAATAACTAGTCATCCAAACATAATGGGAAAAGAAAGCCCAAGCTCTTGCCTCAACATGTAATGTTCCTACTGGAAGACCAGTCTCAACTCACAATGTTATTCTCCTCCCAGCCTCCAAGTATAAATGAAAACAGCCAAAAAACAAGCTTAGGGAGGTAAGAAGCAGTCAACCCTGGATGGTGCATTGTGTTAGCCTTGGAGATGCTGCTGTCCACCCCAGAATGGAATGAAGACATTAGTTATTTTTAAGCATTTCCTAAGAAATGTCTTCACAGAAATCACTGAAATGCTATGAAGCCCCAAGATGCCAAACATATCCACAGGCATAACTCAGTACTCTCTAAAAATGAATACCACTGTTAGAAAGCCGTGACAAAATGGTCCCACCATATTTTTTAAATGGCTTAGAATTTTTATACAAAAATACATTCAACTGACATGGATAGGTATGAAATAGTTTTCTGAATCAAATTCAGCTTCAGAATTTCCTTTTTTTGTCAAATCTTTGCCAAATTAAGCTGGTGACCCATGGCAGAACCCAGCTCTCAGAAATATGGATTTGGACTTGCCTATTTGTTTTTACCTTTTAATTTTAATTCTCCAGTTCAGAGGTTTAACACTTGTGAGCCAACTTGCATATTATAGGTTACCTCCTAATCCCTGGGGGCACCGTGGCTGGGGTTCCTGAAATCTTGTCAGAGAGTTAATATTTTGGCCAAAAAAATTAACTTTCTAACTTAAGAGAAACTCCTCAAGAAGGACAGATAACTGAATATGGATCCCCAAGCCACAATTTGTGGCTTATTTCAGCTGTCATTAG
Organism: Lepilemur ruficaudatus; assembly: GCA_963574885.1. Lineage (NCBI taxonomy): Eukaryota > Metazoa > Chordata > Mammalia > Primates > Lepilemuridae > Lepilemur > Lepilemur ruficaudatus. Next base: position 10,146 of record CAUYRT010047279.1, read on the forward strand.
TTGAGTCTAGCATGCCTTCCCTCTGAATCCAGACATCTCCTCCAACCCATCTCAGCCTGGCACTCCCAGAAGCCATTAGCAATGACTCCATTGAGATTTGTCATCCTGCTGGCTCATTACCAGTTCATGCCTGTAATCCTAGCACTTTGGGAGGCCGAGGTGGGCGGATTGCTCAAGATCAGGAGTTCGAAACCATGCTGAGCAAGAGCGAGACCCTGTACTAAAAATAGAAAGAAATTAATTGTCCAACTAAAAAATATATATAGAAAAAAATTAGCTGGGCATGGTGGCACATGCCATTAGTCCCAGCTACTCGGGAGGCTGAGGCAGGAGGATTGCTTGAGCCCAGGAGTTTGACGTTGCTGTGAGCTAGGCTGACGCCATGGCACTCTAACCTGAGCAACAGAGTAAGACTCTGTCTCAAAAAAAAAAAAAAAAAGATTTGGCATCCTGATTTCAGTCTGTACATATAATGGTTCTTCATTTGATGATATTGAGTTTCTTTTCCCCCACCAGCTCCCTAACTTGAGTATTTAACAAACTAATATATTGCATTCCTAAAAGAAAACTGGAGTAAAGCCTTTAGGAAAGAAAAAATCTTCTGGAATGTAAAGACTTGCCATCTAGGCCAGACATGATGGTGCACCTGTAGTTCCAGCCACTTGGGAGGCTGAAATGGGAGGATCACTTGAGGCCAGGAGTTCGAGGCTTCAGTGAGTCCTACTGCACTCTAGCCTAGGCAACAGAGGGAGACCCTGTCTCTAAAAAAAATAAATAAATTTTAGAAAAAGAATCACCATCTAGATAGATAGATAAATAGATAGATGGCATATATACATATATTAACCCTTTTAAGGATTTTTTTTGAAGACCTCACTGTACCTGTATTTATTCAGCAAAAGTTCTCTAGCACCACGTGGTTATTTCCTCCAGGTATTCAATGATAGACGGATAAACATTGAAATTTTGTTTTCACCAGTCATTTGAAAAGCATAGTAGAAATAGGAAATTCCTAATAAACTGAATTCTGTTCCTTAACCCCACAACAGAGAACACAATAGGATTTTATTTTCCAAATTTCATCTCCCCAGGTTGAGTCACTAGCAAACCTATCTTAGTTTTTTCAATAACAATTTCATGGTACAACTTCATGTGAAATTGTTTTTACGTGATTATTTATGTCCTTAGGCTGGAAATGTGCTTATCAGTTTTATTCTAAGCATGCCTTTATTCCCAGAGGCATAGGCATTCATTGCATGCATGAAAATACAGATGAAAAAAAGGAATGGAAATGTAATTAGGTTTTGTAATTAGACAGCCAAGACATCCATTACTGCTTTCCTTTAATGGTCTTAAAAGCTGTTTTAAAAATCCCTTCATTGAACTTATAGCTACCTCGGTTTGGTGACATAACTTTTAAAAAATTAATCAAGTTGGTGTATGCATCCCTAGCAACCTAGAGGTCTGATTCGTTTTTATGAGTATCAATCTATGCCTTAGATACAATAGCATCAGCTTTGCTACTAGCAATGACACAGTACCGTCCTATGTTCCAACCCATCAACCCTCCTCCAAAGAGCATTTATTCTCCCTGCTCTCTCTGCCTGGGCTTGGTATTTAGCATGCTCTCCATTGTGGAGACTACATCAGGAGACAGAGAATTGAAATGTCTTCCAAACCTTTCATAGCAAGTAAGTCATAGGATGAGAGAAGAATTAAAATGTTCCAGTACTTACAATGTTGCTGCACTGATGTTACTTTTTTTTTTTTTCTTACAGTTTCTATGAATTAAATAGGCAAAACCAAAAACAGACCATGAGCTACCTCTGGTTAGACAGCCACTGCCAGGGGAAGAAAAAAGATCTGTACCCATTGCCATTGATCACTGCTGTTCTTGTTGTCCCCAAAGAAGAAATGGATTCTACTGTCTACCTTTATCTAGTTGAGGATGCTTAAAAAACCAAAAGATGTAGATGTTTTAAAATTGAAACAGATACTTTCTCCAGTGGCATTAAATTGGTATTCCTAAAACGTAAACTAACACCCTGTTTTTCTTTCTCTTGGGTTTCACTGGGTTCTGAATGAGTGAATACGCTGTGCTGTTTTCCTGGACACTGAGACTCAAACAGGCCACCTGACCCCATCCCATCATGTTTGAATTACAGACTATTTTTGAGCATCATTTTTGTTCATTTCCTTCCACCCATGCCGGCTAGGGCAGCAGCAGCAGCCTGTGACAATGCATCCTCTTGGACAATGCATTGTAGCGTCTCTCTTTCTCTCTCAAATTCTGTCTCACACAGTCATTTCTCATGTTCTGTTGGAAACCCCCAAAAGATTCATTCCACACTGTCATCCCTTTGTCCTAACCAGAACAACTCGATCGTGTCGAAGAAGGCATGAACCATATCAACCAAGACATGAAGGAGGCCGAGAAAAATTTAAAAGATTTAGGGAAATGCTGTGGCCTTTTCATATGTCCTTGTAACAAGTAGGTACTGGGTACCAGCTCTAATCTGTGGCGTCCAGTTTTCTTTCTTCTTCTTTTTTTTATTTTTTATTTTTTTATTTTTTTAATGTCAAAGTGAATGTCTGAAGTTTTGTCTTTTTTTTTCTTTGTCCTTTTCCATCTGCTTCATTCTGTGGGGATAAAATACTTGTGTTTAATCAGAACAACTGGAACGCATTGAGGAAGGGATGGACCAAATCAATAAGGACATGAAAGAAGCAGAAAAGAATTTGACGGACCTAGGAAAATTCTGCGGGCTTTGTGTGTGTCCCTGTAACAAGTAGGTGCTGCCTGCCTGCCTGAAGCTTTGGTTTCCCAAGGCCCATCTCCAAGCCTTGACAAGCTCATTCCTGCCAGGCTCAGAGACAGGATGAGCATGTGGCATGCAGAACAGATCAATACCGTCTCCAATGCATTCATCTCATAGCATAGATGATATTAGTGGAAGTTACTGTTGATGCATTAAAAATCAGGCATACTACAGTGAAAGCTTCACTGTCAGCAATTTTTATTGATGAACGTTTCAACATTTTCCAGAAAGTGTACCTTGAGACAGAGACTAGTCTCAAGAAAGAGGCACCCCAGGGAACTTTATTTTCCCCAACCAAAATTGCAGATTTAGAAAAAGGCTGCGGGTAAGTTTGGAAGAGGAGAAACACATATTGCAAGGTTTGATTTTTCAGAAGTGAAGGAGACAGGTAATTTGGCCCAAGCAAGCATTCTGCAAGTTAGAGAGTATGACAGAGATTCTCCCTCTCTACTGCTCACCAGTTGCCAAATTGGGTCACGAGGTGCTGCTGCTGCACCCAACACAGAGGGGATGAGCTCTTCCGGCGAGAAGTGCTCAAACTTTACCCAAATTGTACACATCCCTCTCAAATTCTTCTCCTTGGAAGAGCTACCCGTACACTGGCTGAAATGTTGAAATGTGTAGATTTTGCATGCACGACATCACAAAACATTCAACTGTTCTAAAGGTTCTGCAACGCTTCTTTTGGAATGTAGCAGAAATGTGACATGTGGTTATAAAGGTTTGCAACAGAAGGAACCTAAAACTGAGGGTTCTGGAAGATAGTCTTATTTGACTAGCAGTGAAAAAAAAAATGCATGAGTGGATTGTCCAACATGCATTTGGAAAATTAAACTCGTCACCCGATCTCCCTCACCCCTCCCACTTCCCCCTTTTAAAAGAAGCCTTTTTCCTAAAAGCTCTCCTGATCCTAGCTTTTAGAATAGAAATTGATGTCATTTTTAGCAGATTATATGACCATTCACATCCTTTAAACTTTGAGGCTGATTTAAAATATCCTACTTCCTGTTTAGGAGGGGGAGGGGCTCAATTTACAAATAAATTAAAACCTTTTGTTTTTTAAAGAATGATCTACAGTAAAGCCTGATTAACTGGAATCTAGCCAATGAGAACTGCATACTTTTGCTCCCTTCCACTTTCAGCAAGAAACAAACAAACGAAAAACAAAGGGAAAAATAATCACACTGGAGAGTTAAAATATTTTTTCTGACAAGGCAATCTAGGTAGTTTGCATTATCTCACTCAGACTTCATTCTCCTACAACTTCCACATCTATGAGGATCGAACAATAAGAATTGCTCTTCAGAGGAAAGGCCATCAGACACATAAGTGTAAACCATAACCAAGGAAAGATGCAATTATGTCCGCTACCCTAAGTCACTCAGGCAGGAAAGTAGCCCCAGAGTCTAATAAAGTATTCACCAATCGCCCTTGAAACAAAATTTCCCCCCATGGTCCACTGTTCATTAAGAAAGTCATATAATGCACACACAAAAAAAAAATTATTGCTGAGCATTCCAGTTAGTCAAGATTTGACTGTATATCTTTTCCAGTGGCAACTTGACAACAGGCAAGATTTCCATCTGTTTTGGGATGAATTCCAACAAATACATTTTCCCCCCTTTGTCAACTGTGTGTGAAGAAAGGGGGGAGGCAGAGGCCCCTGGGATGGATTCTAACGTCTGATGAAATGATGGCCCCTATGAATTCCACGTATCAGTGGTCACTAAATCCTTAATGCACATGAGACCCTAACAGAGCTTCAAAGCTTGACCGAAGTGTGTTCCCTATTTTGTGTAAATAATGCTTTGAAAACCATGTGTCACAACGCAGTGGCTGGTGGTGCCCTGGACTATCTCGGCATGTTTCCAAGGATTATGGTAGATGTACAGCCGTGATGTGAGTCTATGTGCAGCATTGTGGGTGCAGTGGTTTGCCTTCTTTCAGAAACGCATCTTTCCCACTCCTTTGACTTTGCCAAAGATGGTATACCAGACATTTTACATAGCAGAAAACATCACAAAGTCCATATAACTTCTTTTAATCCCAGAAGGGAGGGGATGGGAGTTGGAAAAAAACAAAGCCAGACTCTAAATTCTGTTTGGGGATCTTGTTTCAATGACTGGGCCCATGGCCCTTTGGTGCAGTAAATTCTGACTGCTCTAAGGCCTGTGGCATTGTGCGCTAGATTGTGGGAGTTGCTGAAATTCCATTGGTACAATTTTCCAATTTGTCTCCAGCGTTGCTTGGTCCCCAATTTGAAAGTATTAGAGCCAGTTTTAATAGATGGCTGTGGTCCTCTGTTGAAAGAAAAAAAAAGAAAAGTTAAATTCTGGTATCTTGTAATAGAAAATATGAAAATGGGACCTCAAAGGGTGTCTCTTGTTTTTGGACTAAAAAGCATGTGGTTTCTACTATGCAAAGAACCTAAAAACATCTTTGATTGCCTTTAATTACAACACCCACCAAAATATGCTGCACATGTTTCTATTGGGCACAATAGGTATGCCTGGATTTTAAGTTTTACTCCAAGGCAGCTCAGTGAATTACAGCCCATGGAGACTACACCAGTTCCAAACCACTCTCCCCCTGTCACAACCCCAGGATAGTCTGAAGTAGGATTTTGTAAGCACTCTCCACCCTACCCTCAGCCCAACAAAGAAGCTACTGAACCTGCGTTTCAAATCCTCATGAAGGCTATTACTGTCCTGCTAGTGTCTTTTTCGAGAATGGTCAACTTCTGGAGTAGTTTGGCTTAAATGAGAATGCTTCACTTTCTACTCATGCCTGTAGCTGGTGCATGAAGAAGATATAGAGGGGTTTCCCTTTTTGGTGCTAGATGGCTTGTTCTCTCTTCTATTTTCCTGCATTCATTTCACTATGCTTCTTTTACTTTTTGTCTCTGTGGACAAAGGTTTGTACATCAACTCTGGATGTATGGTGACTGTTTGGAAGTACCGATATATTATTTAATTCAAATCACTCTAGAGGCAACTGAAAGACCATCACTCTTGGCCAACCACCAATCCTTTATGTCCTTCATATGGAGTTGTAAATGTTAGTTTCATACATGTGTTGGAAAAAATAATATTAAACAGGGATCTTTGCATGGTGGTGTGTAAAAACTTGGTTGAGTATGTTTTTCTTAATGACAGTGTGTTACTGTGGTGTGATGTACACACTCTACTTGGCAGTCTTGTTTTGTGTCTGTCTGCCAGTATGTTTTTCTGTGTGTGTGTTTTGTGTCTCGAAATACAACCACGTCACTGAAATAGAACTGAACGTCCTCCAGCTACCTTAATCCTCATCTTAAATCCAAATGAAACCACAGAACAAACTAAAACAAGAACAACCTTGTAGGCAAAGATTGCAGTCTTGACAATTGCAATTGACTCGATTGGAAATGAAAACGTTGAGTAGCTGAGGCATGGTGGTGGCCAACTGTTTGGGTCTGGATTATGATATATCGGTATTCTCTAATGCCTCAACTTAAATCTCATTCGCTTGGTTAGATTCTTCGCTTGAAGAAATGACAATTGTTGTGAGCTTGCTGCTCCACCCCCTGTGCCTTGTCACTCACGCTCTTTTTTGCATAGGCTTAAATCAAGTGATGCTTACAAAAAAGCCTGGGGCAACAATCAGGACGGAGTGGTAGCCAGCCAGCCTGCTCGCGTAGTGGATGAACGGGAGCAGATGGCCATCAGTGGCGGTTTCATCCGCAGGTGAGCCTCATGTAGTACGCACTGTAGCAGTTTCCTATTGTAGACTAACAAAACACCCCACACCTGAGTGGTTCTTAAAACAATCACCATTTTATTGCTCTTGAATCTACAAGTTGGCTGGGCAATTCTTCCAAGAGCCTTTCCTGAGCTAACTCATGGGACTACACACACCCGGAGACCAGAAAATCTAAGACGGCCTCACTCACTTATCTGGTGGTTGTCTGGGGCTGTCGGTGGGGCAACCCGTTCTCGTCCATGAGGCCTCTCCAGCAGGAGAGCCCAGGCTTCTTACATGGTGGTAGCAGCATTCCAAGGGGGCAAGACGCAATGCACAAGCACTTATCAAACCTTTGCTTGTATCATGTTTGCCAAAGTTTCATTAGACCAAGCAAGTTACATGACCGCATCCAGATTTAATGTGGTGGTTAACAGACATCTGTTCCATGAGTTTAATTGAACAGAGCTTATTAAAGAGACTGTTTACAGAGGTGTGAGCAGGGTAAAAAACAAGTTATGGTGAAGCACTTTTGGACTAGCTATAGCAGGAAGCTATTATCACAGTCTTGAAGAGACCAGAGAGGGACTCAGCAATAGTTACGGCTGTGGACAAGGAGCTCTGGGTAGAGAAATGCAGCCACTGCCAAAGCTAGCAGGGAGTGAACAATGGAAATAAATGCCCTAACCCCTTACTCTTCCTGCCCTTCAATTTCTTTCACTATTAGCCAAAGCTTCTTTGAAGCCCAAGGTAAGCTGGGTGATACAGTCTTGGAGGTCAGCCTCTCAGGGCACAGTGCAAAGACAGTCAGATATGAATAGAATTAGAGTGAAAATGGAGAATAATAAGCTTCTTATTAATCCTTTCTTTTGAGATCTAGAAACAAAAAAAACAACTTAAATATCTATTTTGAAAATCTCAAATTACACCATCACCCAATTCAGACCTCAGCTCTCTATCTGCTCCCAAGGAAACTACACCAAGAGTTCTCAAGCCCAGCTGCACATTAGAATCACCTGGGGAGATTTATTTTTTTAATACTGAGGCTTGTGCCCAATCCACACCAATTGAATCAGAATCTCTTGACGTAGGACATAAGCATCTGTATCCCATTAAAGCTCCTCAGGGATTCTGATATGCAGTCAGGGCCAAGAACCATCGAACCAGAAATACATCTTAGCTGTTGATGCTCATTTAAATAATCTTCCTCCCTACATGAGAAAGCTAGGAAGTTCTCCTTTAATTTTTAAATTTTGTCTGGCCTGGGCTGCTTTAAAAAAAAAACGTAATGGGCCAGTCTACATTGGGGTTTAGCATGGGGGAAGGATTTTAACCCTTCTGAACATTTTTTAGCACATCATCATATGTACTGGGAAAATTCTGGAATAAGTACCTGCTGTTTGCAATAAAGTACAGCCTTCACTTTCAAGTTGGACTGTGCAAAAAGGGCAAGTTGGTAAGGTGCTTTGTGAGCCAACTTTTTCCTCCTCACTCCTTCCCTACTCAAACTGAAACAATAATCTTTTGCCCCAGTTTTCTACTCTGAAATCACTCACTCACAATGCCACTGAAAAACCCAGGGCATTAAGGTATGAACAAATAAAAATCATCTTGAACAAGTAGCTCCCTTATAAGTCCTTGGGAGAAAACAGAAGATTAAGGGGTAAACTGTACTCACCATGACTCTTCCCACTGCTGTTGGTCCCAAATGGGAAAAGAGTTGATCAGAGAGACTCTGACTTAGCACAAGAAGTTTTTCTTTAATTCTCAAGTCTTGGAGATTGTGGTTGGTATTTCAGAAAGAAAAATACAGTTTCTGTCTAGTTCCATCTTCATTCTCTGACCTGGAGCCCTGCCAACTAAAATGACTTCATCCTTAAAAGATAAAAATTGGGATAAACATACAAAGAGGAAAATGATGTGCTGGTAGAAGTGAGAAAAGTAGATATCTATTTGCTATACCTTCCTTAAAAATAGAAATTCAGGGGTTCAAAAGGCAGTTTAAAAAATTACTTTCTAATATACAAAAGCTAAAATGTGTTCTTGTATTAGATGGAGGTTAAAGGTAGATTAAAAATTGATACCTAGAAGACTAAAGATTTCCCCTGCACTTTGGGTCCTTGGTATTCAAGTTTTTTCCCCACCCTCTGTCTTCTAAAAATTGTTCTTTGGCTTCCAGAGTAACAAATGATGCCCGAGAAAATGAAATGGATGAAAACCTGGAGCAGGTGAGCGGCATCATTGGGAACCTCCGTCACATGGCCCTGGATATGGGCAATGAGATCGATACACAGAACCGCCAGATTGACAGGATCATGGAGAAGGTAAGCACGTGGCAGTCAGCAAGTTGTACTGCTCCTCAGTTCTGAAATGAGCATCAGGTGACCACCAGGAAGCGTGAAAGGCATAATAAGATTCCTCAAAATACAGCCTTGGATTCAGGCACACCGATAGCTGGAAATGTTGCCCTTAAGTTTCCAAGACAAAAAACACAGCATGCAGCAACAGAACTGGAGTGAAGATAAGGGGGAGGGATTTACTCTAGCAGATATTTCTCAAAGGAAGGCTCCTCTGTGCCAGGCATTGTGCTAGTAGGCACTGTGGGATATACACAAATGAGAAATACACCACTGCCAAGAAGTTCACAGCCTATGGGAGGCAGATGAATTTACTGTCACACGAAAATATAATTCACCAAGAGATCCATAGGAGAAAAAGATGTTTGTTTAAATAAGAAAAGTTTCAAGGGGCAGGGGTTGGGAAAAATCTCAGAAAAAGTTGAATTTGAGTTGAGTCTTGGAGGATGTTCAGTAGTTTGTCAAGTGCAGATGGTGAAGGGATGGAATCAGAAAATGGGAGAATGAATAGTCAGTTTAGCTGGGAAATGAATATGAGCTTTGTTTTTATAATGCCAAGGCTTTAATGATAGCTCAAAAAGACCCAGCTCCATTTCCAGTGGCGACAGTTCACATCCCCAGATCTCAAAATAGGAAACTCACATCTGATGAAATCGAGTTCACACAAGGACACCAGACTTGGCTCCAAGGGTCATAGGAAGACTGAGGAGAGTAGCTGCGAAGAAGTGGGTTTGGAGATTTAAAATTAGATGAGAACAGAAAGAAACACTGGAAAGTTCCTATAAAGAGATTTAGGACCCCAAAATCTGACATTCTACACCATAGAAATCTGACATAATTTTTCCTTGTATTCCCCTTTCCACAATCAGTAGAGTCTTGAATATTGATTAGAAGCTCTTAAAATGTTCAAATTCCAAAAAGGAGAAATAGACAGACACATTATAGGTTTAATGATAATTGTACATCTATAATCTACTCTGTGTGACTAATCTTATGTTGCATGTTTATTCCCTGGGAGATATTGAAGTTCTTAGTCTGAGATCTTGAATTTCGAATTCATTTTACTTTGGTGAGCATAGGAGAATACTTCTGAGATTTCTTGAATCATAAGGCTAAATAGTAATTTTTTGGTACGCAGACAGTCTCCAATGACTCGAAGAAGGATTGAGTGGACATAAGGGAAACACTTTGCCCTATCGTGTTGTATGCGCTCCACATTAAAAATATCTGATTGTGTAATGTTTTGCCTGGTCAGTATCGAGTTACAGAAATGTCAGTGTTGGTTGGCCAAATGCTTGTGTTTTGCTTACTTTTGCAAGTTATAAAGTGCTCATCATTGTTAAGAAGCCTTTGATATGATAAAGCTCTTAAAGCTATGTAAGTCAATAGATTTTAGAATAATACTGAGAGTTTCAAAAAGCACTGGAGCCATCACAAGCTGACCTAACCCATTATGGCCCAGAAAAATGAACTAAGAAATAATTGCTGAACTGCCTTCCAACAGGAAAATGATTTGAGAAAACAGGAAGTATTCATTTTCTAATAATGGAACCAATTTACTGGAAGATGCAGGTAGATAATGCATCAAAGCCAATTAGGAAGAAGGAGAGCTTCTCCTTCCAGAAGGAGAGGTTTTACTAATAGAGGGGTCAAACTCTTATTGATAGAGTTGGGCTTTAAGAAGAAGAAGAAAAAAGTGTTCCTGGAAAGGCACATGGCATCTTGACTCTGCCGCTTCGCACAATTTCTAGTTCTCATCTTTAGGCCCAATATACTACATAAACAAAGACATAAGCAGCTACAGGGTTTAATCAGAGCCAGGCAAGTGGATGGGAAATAGCTTTTCCAGGTTGTATCATTCCTTCAGTGCTGAATCATTGAAGAATGAGGGAGGGGTCTGGTTGCTTTTGAATAGTTTATTCCAGTCAACACTTTAGCCCTTTTTTTTAAAATCGTAATCCGCACATGATTTAGATAGAACCGGTTTCAACTCAGCATTTCCCCCAAATGATCATGTTACATGAACTGCACAATTATTAATAAACTTCCACCCTCTCATGGGAGTTATCGTTTCTGATAACAGAAAACAGTGTGCAAAACTTCCTGCATATCTAAGATGTAATTACAATCACACTGTAGGGGTAAGGAGCATCTGTGATGTTTCTCCCATATTCTTTCATGACCCCAACAGTGACCTTCACCCAGCTACATCAGGCATGATCTTTTCTCAACATTTGGATTGATGGTGAAGTTTTGGAAGTCCAAAACAATGAGATTTTCAATACATCCCCATGAACTGTAGAGAAATTACTTTGTCTATTTAAATACCTGTCTTCTGCTTAAGGGTGTTTATATATACAATTTTCTAATGTTAAAAACATACAATTATACAATTATTTCAGGAAACTACTAAACTGGAGGCAAGTTTATATCAGATGGTTTATGAGAACTGTTTTTAAGGAAATAACTTAGTGATGTTCAAACTTTGCTTTAAAGTGGTCAGTGGTAGATGTCAGGCACACATTGAAATACAGTGAGGCTGACACTTAGCAGTTCTCAAATTCTTCTACCAATGAGGAAACACAACGTTTGAGAACTAAGGCTGTGGGTTCTAATAGTGTTTTGCCGTTCACCAGCTCTTGTGACCTGGTTGCTTCACCTGAAAGATCAGTAAGAGAACAGTTCAAATCTGGTATCAGAACAGGCTAGAAGTCTGAGCTGGGGCCTAAAAGTTGCCTGCCATGATCTGAAGTTGAGATTCCCAGAGTGTTCAGAAGGCTGAGCAGCAACTTCTAACCTATTCCTGGCTCTCCAGTGGTCATCCTGGCTTCTACTCAAGGACAAACGTAGAGCATATGTTGGGTGTGTCAAAGAATCTAGGATTCTCTAAATAGAAATATGAAAACTGGAACAGAATAGACTTCAAAAATAAAGTCCTAAAGCACATAAATAGGGTAGACATCGAGGCATTCTCCAAATGCCAGGAAGACATCTAAAAGGAGATTCAGGATATTTTTTATAAAAGGCACTACTTCTTTTATATAATATAATAAAGACACAGTACATTTTATATCAGATACGGTATGGGCTGGAATTTTCATGTGCTCCAGAAAGAATTTAGGTGGAAATCACAGATGCTCACTGAACACAAGTCTGTTCCAGCTCTTTCCAGATCCTTTGAGGAAATCCAAAGAATAACCTCATGCTCTACTTCACATATTTCCTTGTGCCACCAATGTGAAGGCTCATCAGTGCATTCATATACAAGAGATCTTAGAATGTTTGTCTTCAGAAATGCCATCTATTTTTAAATGGATTATTTTTCTCATTTGAGCTTAGCCCAGAGTTCAGTCTGGAAACATAGCATAATTTAATTGACAGGAACATTTCACATTGCCCTGAGCCTGTAATTTTCCTTTGCCCTAAAGTGTCATTATTTCTGATATGATTTGCAGTTGGAAAGGGAGGATTTTGGAGCCAAGTAAAATTGGAGAGATTATCCGTTTTCCAAATAAGAAACCTAAGGTCAAAAATATGAGTCTATAGTTTAAAACAAAATCAAAGAAAATCAATGCTCTATCTTATGATGTAAATACTTGTTTTGAAAGACAACTCTCAATTATCCAAACAGATGGCAGAGAACCATTGCCAGATAATTTAGAGTTACAAATAATCTAGAGATATGTTTATTTTAACTTTGCAAATTTCTATTTGAATATGGATAACTCTAATGTCCTAGAAATTCACCATGTCAACTGAATTAAGATGACCCAACTTGGTAGAGATTGGAAAGCACCAAGCACAGTGATAGATGCAGAATCGGTAATCATTGAGTGATACTGGTTGATAGAAAAACAGTTGGGTTTCCCTACACTGCCTGGCAGCTTCCTTCCCTTTTCCCAGGCAATAGAAGGATGGACAGTGTTACCAGTCAGGATAGGACAGAAGGGTAGCTTCAACAGAATTGTTGTGTTCACCTGTACTTGCTGACTCATCTCTCAGTGCTGATGAGAATCATTAATTTTCTGGGGTTTAAAGGTCTATCCCTGTAGTAGCCCTGGGTTTCATGCTGCATATATAGCAAAATGTAACCCAAGCAGTAAAGAAATCAACCCAGAAACTAAAGTGAGCATGGTACAAAATCATGGTAAATGTGCCCCTGTTAAAGACAAGCCAGTTATCAAACTCATAGAATTGAGTCTTCAGAAATCCGGCTTAAAAATTATTAACCATCCCAAAAGCAAGCCACGTTTTCACAACATGATAATCACAAGATGAGATATGCTGAGCACTTAATTTTTGCAAAGTATCATTTTAAGCACACTATATGTATACACTCGTTTAATGCTCACAGCAAAACTAAGTAGCAGGGTGATTACCAGGATGGACTCTGACTCCAGGCTGTTTGCATTTGGACTCTGGTTTACCCATTTATTCATATTAAGACTTTAGGCAAATTGCCCAAATCCTCTCTGCCTGGTTTTCCTCGGAAAAAGGGGCTAATAATACCCTCTTCATAGTTGATGTTGTCAGTCTTGGTCTCGTCAAAGTTGAAGGAGTGGAACATAGTACAGTTGGCCCTTGCACAACATGAGGGTTAGGGGTGCCAATCTCCATGTAGTTGAATAACTCTGATTCGCCCAGAACTTAACTACTATTGACCTTACCAATAACATAAATAGTCGATGAATACATATTTTGTATGTTTGTATGTAATAATACATACTGTATTATTACAATAAAGTAAGCTAGAGAAAATTGTTATTAAGAAAATAAGGAAGAGAAAACACATTTATAATACTGTACTATATCAATATTATAAGTTCATGTCACCTGTTTACAAGATGAATCTTCTGTCTGAAATGGCAGCAACCTCAATCTATGGTACATATCTATATATGGAACATAGAAAGCAATGCAACTTTTTCTTGCAATGTCATGACTTTTCTCTGCTTCTTGGGAGAACTTCCAGCACCACTGGTGGCACTTCATCTTGGATTCATGGTGTTATTCAAGGTTTACAGTATTGCACTAAACACGATGAAAAATACGTGAGAACAGAGAGAGAGCACATTTTACTGTGATATGCAATTACTAGAGAGACAAACTGCTCATGGGGGGATGATGAGCATCACGAGACTCATAACATTTGAGTTCACCACAATAGCAACAGGCTATGAAATTATTACAGGAGTACAGTATGGACTATAGTCGATTTTATGCTGATATGAATTAAATCTGCATCTTTACATTTGTTTACATTTCTCTTGACTGAGAAGAGTGCCATGAATGATCTGTGTTTGTATATGTAAGTTTTGACAAATTTTATATAGTAGATTTATATAATCAAATCTATTATACTCTTTTATAATAGATCTATCTGTATTTTATGGTAGCAAATGATGGACTAGTGTCTACATGTATTTTATGCATTCATGACACACCTTTTTCTTAATTTTTCTTAATTTTTTCAATATTTATAAGCTATGAATTCATCTGCAAGTTCTTTCAAATTGTCACAAATCTCCAAAAAACTTTCAATATATTTACTGAAAAATATCCATGTATAAGTGGACCCATGCAGTTCAAACTCATATTGTTCAAGGGTCAACTGTAGACACTCATGCTCATTAGAAATATTCTTTATTATCCCCAGGTAATAGATAAGAAAGCTGAGGCCCCATGAAGTAATTTGCTCAAAGTGACTCTGCTAATAAGTTAGCCATGATTTGAATCCAACTGTATAAGTGGCAGTAATTCAACTCAGTCCAACAGATGTGAATGCCTACCATAGAAGTCATTGAGTGTCATTCTAGGGTAGGAAGATAAATGATGTGAACCTATCCTCAAAAGGATGCTCGTTGGTGAGGAAAACAAGTAAAAACTAAAACCAAGCTACTGTGGTCATGTCCAAGTACAGCCATAACAGTAGTTCTGGGAACACAAAAGAAAGGGTCAATTCTCACTGGGGAAATTTCAAGTGGTTTCACTCAAGAGGAACCATTTGAGCTGGATCCAGAAGAATGAATGGATTCTGAAGAGATAACCTGAGTTCTGTTTTCTTTCTCCTTTTTCTAGGCTGATTCCAACAAAACCAGAATTGATGAGGCCAACCAACGTGCAACAAAGATGCTGGGAAGTGGTTAAGTGTACTCACCTGTGTTCTCTTCCAAACGCTGTCGGGCAAGATAGCTCCTTCACGCTTCTCTCATTGTATTACCTAGTAGGTCTGCACACAGAAACACATCAGTCCAAGCCCATCGTGAATGTTGTCCTGTGTCATCTGTCAGCTTCCTGACAATACTATGTGTCTTTTGTTCTCTCTGGGTCTCTTTCTTTCCAAAGGTTGTATATAGTGGTCATTTGGTGGCTCTAACTCCCTACGTAAGATGTCTTGAGTTTCATTTTTCCTTTTCTCTCCTCAGTGGCATTTGCTGAATGACAGTTTAGGAATGCTCAATGTGCTGTTGATTCTTTCAATACACAGTATTGTTCTTGTAAAACTGTGACATTCCACAGAGCTACTGCCACGGTCCTTTCTTTGAGTGTCAGGCTCTGAATCTCTCAAAATGTGCTGTCTTTGGTTCCTCATGGCTGTTACCTGTCTTTATGATTTCATGATTAGACAAATGTGGAATTACATAACAGGCAATGCACTAAAAGTGATGTGATTTATGCATTTATGCATGAGAACTAAATAGATTTTTTAGATTCCTACTTAAACAAAAACTTTCCATGACAGTAGCATACTGATGAGAAAACACACACACACACAACAGCAACAACAAAGCATGCTCAGTATTGAGACACTGTCAAGATTATTAAGTTATACCAGCAAAACTGCAGTAGTGTCACTTTCTTTCTGTCCATATATAGACTTATAAATCATAATCATCCTTTTTTAAAAAAAGAATTTTAAAAAAAGATGGATTTGACACACTCACCATTTAATCATTTCCAGCAGAATATATGTTTAGCTGAAAACTATGTCAAATGGATGTAATATAGGGTTTGTTTGCTGCTTTTGAAGGCTATGTTTTGGAGAAAGCAATCTTGCTGTGAAACTGTGGAGATGTAAATTTTATAAGGCTGACTCTTATTAATCACCATTTCCCGTGTGGTTTGTTATCAGTACAATTCTTTGTTGCTTAACCTAGAGCTATGCACACCAAATTGCTGAGATGTTTAGTAGCTGATAAAGAAACCTTTTAAAAATAATATAAATGAATGAAATATAGATAAACTGTGAGATAAATATCATTATAGCATGTAATATTAAATTCCCCCTGTCTCCTCTGTCGGTTTGTGAAGTGATTGACATTTTGTAGCTAGTTTAAAATTATTAAAAATGATAGACCCCAGATATCTGCTTGAATTTCTTCATGGACCCGTCTGATTTTGCATTCACAACAGAAGAAGCCTGGCTACTCTGTCCTGTTGCTCCTAAAAAGCCAGTTCTGTGAGCTGAGGACAGTGTGTAGAAAAACCAAAGATGTCCCTTTTAAACATAATTCCAATGGCAACTAACAACTTGGCTTTGGTTTTCATAATCTGTTCTAGAAATACTTATGTGTAAATTCAGTGTTGGCTGGGGGAGAAAATGTAGTTTTCTAGCAGACATAGAAAAAAAAATCCACAGGAAACAAAATCGGTGGTACTCAGACTTGGTCCTACTTAGATTCAGGTATACATGGTATCGGTCAACTCTCATCTCCCTTCCTCTCCCCAAAATCCCCACCAACCAAATCTGAGCCCTCCTCTACCACCACCTCCACTGCCCTCACATTCTTTTAACAGCTTTATTGGCTCACCATAAAATTCACCCATTTAAATATACGATTCAATGTTTTTTTTTAATATATTCACAGAGTTGTACAATCTAATTTTAGAACATCTTTGTCACCCCAAAAAGAAACACTATACCCATTAACAGTCACTTCCATCTCGCTTCTCGCAGCCCTAGGCACCAACTATAGTAATTTACTGGTTTACTAGTTGTATCTATAGATTTCCCTATTCTGAACATTTCATATAATTGGAGGCATACAATGTGTGGTTCCTTTGTGACTGGCTTCTTCCACTTAGCATAAAATTTTGAAGGTTGCAGTATGTTGCAGTATGTAGCAATGCTTCTTTCCTTTTGTGGCCAAATTATATTCCGTTGTATGTATCTACCATAGTTTGTTTTATCCATTCATCAGTTTATCAATATTTGGGACTGTTTCCACTTTTTGACTATTATGAATAACATTGCTATGAATACTCATATACAAGTTTTTGTGTTGACATACGTGTTCTATTCTCTTGCCAACATAGTTTCACCACTGACATGGCCTCTATCACCACAACCACTAGCAACACCCTCACCATCCCCACCACCATCACCACCACCATCCCCTTACGACTGCTACTTCTGCCACCAACACCACTGCCGCAACAACTAGCACCTCACCTTTTCTCTACCACTGTGCCTTCTTAAGTACCACGTCCACCCCTCCACTTTTATTACCACCACCCTTGCAATCACCATCAGCACCTCCATCACAAGCACCACTGCCTCTGCTCCTATCAGCCCCACCACCTGTAACACCATTGCCCCCACCAGGATCTCCTCCATCCTCTCCACCAACACTACCATCACATTCATCACTTCTACCACCTCCTTTACCTCTCTTTATGACCCCAGAGTAGCAAGGCAGATAAATTTTCCTAGTTGCCTTGGTTGGCTGTCAGATAATTTTACCTATGAAAGCACCCTTGGAAGTTTGGTAAGAGCAGTTAAGAAGCAAGAACAGCGATGACAAACTCATCATTTTCGATAAATGTCTGCAGTTCTTTCACCTCTTCCCAAGCCTGAAAACAGGTTCTATAGGTACCCAGATGCTCAGGGAAGATATTCTAAAGAACAATAACAACACATTTATTCCTCAAAATTAAGAGAATAGAAAGGAAGCAAGAAGACAGGAAAAGTGAATAAATACACTGCCTATGTCAGAGCTGCCAAGGGGTCAACATATGGGCCATGTTTGAAAATTCTCTTCCAAACTCCATCTGTTCTCAGCCAGATGAGTGAGTATGTTTCCACATTGCCTGAGTAATTAAAACCTCACACTGGATACATGAAAAGCAAGATACAGGCGCTTTGCATTAAGGCCTGTCATGTAATTCTTTCTGAAGCACATTTCCTTTGATGATCCAGTTTGTCCAGCCTCAGCTCTTATGCATTCAGCTCCTTCAGGCTAAAGGGAGCATATTCCCCAGGGATGAGTCAGCTCTGGGTAATGTGCGAACTCAGGAAGTACATTAGAAATGTGATGATCAGGGCAATCTAGGACACAGTGAAGGCTGAAACTTCTACCTCCCTCACACATGGCATGGGCAGAGGACCCTTCTACAAAAGACCAGAGAGTGAAGGGCGTGGTCCCAGATCCTGATAACAGAGTCCTTTCCTCTTGTCTGACTCTCATTTCTAGTTCCTATGATCCTTCTTTCACATCTTCTTCCGACCTCTGCTTTGACCAACTTTCCCCAATCTCTGTACCACTCATTCATCAGCAAATTGATGCTTGCCCTGGAAATGAAGAGAAAGGAAAGAAAATCCATATTTCGTGATGATCATCTACTACATGCTAGGCACTATAAGTGTTTTGTTTATGTTGACTCATTAAAATCTCTTAAAAACTCAGCAAAATTGGCAAAACTGGAATGATTAGCCCCATTTTGCAGATAAAGAAATTGAAGGTTTATTTGAACAAGCTCTCTCAGCTAATAAGCAACATAGGTGTCATTTAAACAAGATATGTGTGACTCCAAAATTAGAGAGGCCTAGAAGGTACATTCCAGGAATGTACCTCTCTCAATTTAGCCAGCCAGGAACCTCCAGGAGACATTTGGCTCTTTAAAGAGCAGCAACAATAGATGCACTAGATGTCCTAGTAGAAGATCTTGGTGGACCCACCTTTTATTCACTCACTCATTCAAGAAATATTTACTGAGCTTCTCTTATATGCCAGGCCCTGTTCTGAACATTAGAAATACAGCATTAGGAGAAACAAAAAGCAAACAAACAAAAAAAAAGCAGGGAAAATTCCCTACATTAATTAAACTTACACTCAAGCTGAGGAGATAGAAAAGCAAGTAAAATGTAAAGTATATCAGATGGTAAGTGTCATGGAGAAATGGAAAACAGTGAAGAGGATAGGGAGAATTAAGAGGTAGGGGAGAGGGTGTGTCTTAGTCCACTTGTGCTCCGATAACAAAATACCATAGAACAGGCAATTTATAAATTAATGGAAATTTATTTCTCACAGTTCTGGAAGCTGGAAATTCCAAGGTCAAGGCCCCAGCCAGTTTGGTGTCTGGTGAAAGCTACTCTCTCTGCTTCAAAGATGGTGGCTTGTTGCCGTATCCTCTGGAGGGGACAGTGTTTTGACATGGGGGAAGGAGGAAGGACAAAAGGGCCTAAGCTAGTTCCCTCCAGCCCTTTGATAGGATGAAGCCCTCATGACTTAATCACTTCCCAAAAGGCCACAGTTCTTAGTACCACCACAATGGGATTTAAGTTTCAACACATGAATTTTGGAGGGGACACATTCAAACCATAGCAGGGTTTACTTGCTATGGGTGTTACTTTGAAATAGAACAATTGGGGAAGACTTCACGAACAAAGTGAAGTTTAATCAGGGAATTCTTCAAGATGTACAATAACTAAAATGAAATGTCCAGAGTAATTTGGGAAGCAGGAGCTGGAAGTGATGAACTCAATGCTGCCACTCAATACTGGCTTTAAGTATTTCCTACATATTCTAGGAGAAACTTGCAAAATTATTGGCCCAGTGGGCAAGGAGGCGGGTTCAAAGAAGGAAATAAATAGTATGCAGTAATGAAGATCGAGTCAAATTTTCTTACATGAGTAGAAGGTGTTGAGATGGTCTAACATTTAAGTTCTCATGCAATCATCATCTTATGAATTCACCTTCAAACAGGTTAATCATGTACCTCAGTTTCTCCATTTATGCTTTGGAAACTCAAAATCTATCTCTTAGAATGAGGGGGCTTCAGGGAACAGTGAAACTAAGGAAAAGTGGACCATTAGCAAGGCATTTAACCGTAGTGCCTGCAGCTATCTCCTGGAGGAGTTATCAATGCATCCCAGGTATCAGACTGTTCTAGAGAACCAGTCCCAGGCAGGGTGCCACTAGGTGATGCTCACCACCCACCATTACACAATCCTCAGCTCCTCTAGCCTCTTGCCATAACACAGTTTCCAGATCATTCTGTTCAGGGGCTTTACTGCCTTGAGTGTATGATCCTCTTTCCACATAGAAATCAGGAAAATTTGGCCCATAATCCTCCTAGCAGATGCTGCTGATGCCTTGCCCACACCCTTTGAGTACTCACCTCTACTCACAAAAAACTGTGCAGTGAAGAACCCTGCAACTCTCTGCTGTGAGACCGGGAGAGCAGGAAGTGCTGAAGTTTTAATGCTCCTTGATTGACAAACAGTTGTCAGCCAAGAACACATGCGGATGGATGAATGGATACCCTGGCTTCCTTGGCCCCAGGCTGGGACAACTCTGGTGTGTGTTCTATGTGGCTCCCCAGAGCTCCCCAGCTGAATGAATCTCCAGTTGCTCGTGTAACTTGCCTGATGGTTATCACTCACCTTATTAGCTACCTTCTCTTCTCTCTTTCCCATCTTGCCACTTGTGTTTCCTGGAATCTCTTCTCAAATAAATTACTTGCCCTCAGATCCTTGTCTCAGAGTCTGCTTCTTGGGGAGCCCTACCCAAGACAGCATCTTCGTGAGATTCACACCAGTTCCTGAACTTCTCCCCCAAAACACCGCTGTAGGGAAATGGGCTGTCTTCCGCCTACCTCCCAGCATTCTCTGGATCCATCCTTCTCCAATTAAATGCCCCTTAATGCCTAATGCCTGTTTCTAAAAACCAGCATTTCTCATTGGTGAGCAAGAAGCTGCATGCAAAGTAATATCAACAATTGTCCTTAATTTGTGAAATTTAGCCTATGTCCTCATGCACCACTATACCCTCCCTGAACAAGGGTTGAAGAAATGAAAGTTTATAGTAAAATGCAATGTGCTGCTGCCCACAAAGTTATAAACTAAAAGGCAGCATGGAGGTGCTACAGAAAGAGAATTCAATGAGGAGTCTTAAGGTTTCCCTGAGCCTTAGTGTATATATGAATAAGCAAAATGGGGCCAAACATGGTGGCTCATGCCTGTAGTCCCAGCAGTTTGACAAGCCGAGGTGGAAGGATTGCCTAAGGCCAGGAGTTAAATACCAGCCTGGGCAACGTAGCAAGACTCCATCTCTAAAAAAAACAAAATAAAACTAGTCAGGCATGATAGTGCATGCCTGTAGTCCCAGCTACTCCACAGGCTGAAGTGGGAGGGTCACTTGAGCCCAGGAGTTCAAGGCTGCAGGGAGCTGTGATGACACCACTGCATTCCAGCCTAGGGTGACAGAGCAAGACCCTGTCTCAAAAAGAAAAAAAAATGAATAAGCAAAATGTATATCATGATGCTTGCCCTTCCTATTTCATAGGATGGTTGGGAAAATCAACTGGGATTAATATTCCTTAAAATGCCTTATAAATCTTTCATGCCACTAAGATGACAATTAAAGTGAAAGGAAACAGAATCAACACGTCAGGCATACAGACAGGCTTCCCTCACTGCTTTTGGTTAGAAAAGTCACTCATCACATGTATGTGCATATAGTGTCAACATTGGCCTTCATCTTAGATTTAAGTAAATTAATTTTCACATCAGAGATGTTTCACACCTTTGTCAGATCTACCAATAAACCGTCCAAGTATCTCCATGCTTCTAATTGTGGCAGTTGGTGTGCTAAATTTTTCACTATTAAAACTCAGTTAGTCTCTCTGACCTTTACCCAAAAGTTATAAAAGTCAAGGGCATTAATATTGCTTTCCCCACAGTTCATGTCCAAAAAATAGGAACAATTCTCTAGATGTTATTGTGAGAGCAAATGAGTTGTACACTCCACAGCTCTATCTTAATATTACCTATTATTATTATTTTGCCTATTGTTATTATTTTTGCCAATACTATTAATGACAATAAGGGAAAACAGGCAAGGATCCAAGGAATGTGGTGGAGGCCATGAACCTCTGTTAACAGCTATTGCTGTGTAACAGACTGCCCCAAAACACAATGTTGTAAAACAACAAATATTTAGCTCTTGACTCTGCAGTTTGACATTCTGGGCTCCACTGGAATGGCAGTTCTTCTGGTCTTGTCTGGGCTCCTCGTGTGACTGCAGTCAATGACAGGTGCCCCCCTGGGTAGCTCAGCTTCTGGGAGTTGGCAACCATTGGCTGAGGCCTCTCAGCTCTTCTCCATATGGTCTCTTGTTCTTGAGCAGGGCACCAGGGCATGTTCTCAAGGCAAAGTCAGGAGTCCAAAAAAGAGATGGGAAGCTCACAAGTCCTCCTGTGGCCTAGGCTCCTCACCTCTGCCACATCCTATTGGCCAAAGCAAGTCACAAGACCAGCTCAGAGCCAAGAGACAGGGAAACACATTCCCCTCCTTGTTGGGAAATTCTTCAAAGTCATATCACAAAGGGCATGCATACAGAGAGTGGTGAATAAAAGGGTTGTCTTCTCAGTCAACCTACCAAACCTCAAAGACGCAGACGGAATTCTTCCCTCCTCTGTGTCTCTAGAGTCTTATGGCAGTGAAGAGTTAGGGGGAACTCTGCGTGTTGTCTTAATATGGGGCACATATTGTGCCCTAAAGTGGGCACATCCTAACATTCTTACCCTTTAGTAATATCAAAATGAAAATCGCAGGGCTCAGGGGGCCATCAGCCCAAGGGAGGATTTGGAACCAAGGCAGAGTGATTGCAGAGCTGGGGCTGGCTGATGACAGGATGTGGCAGCCTGTTGATAAGACTGACCTTAATCCTGAAATAAGGAAACTAATCCCTCCTATTCAAAGCAATAGGGTTTCAGCCACCATCCTTAACCCCTAAACACCCAGAACCGGAAAGAAAACATTTTAAAATATACAAATAGAACTGGACCCTCAACTAGCACTTGACAAATGCCCTTATTCTAGAAACATCTATGGTTTTTCCCACTTCCCATCTTTTATTTGTTGCTATTTTGTGGGAATTTACACTGAAATCTGGGGGGAGAGGAAGAGGCTTTCTTTTACTTTTCCTTTCCTCCCAGTCTTTTCTGTACAAAAATATAGTGTTCTCTTTACTAAGGGCATAAAAAAGACTGATTACTCAGGGATGAAAAAGAAATTATGTGTGTCAGAGACAGCTTAAGTATACACAAGATACATCCTGGGTGTCTGGGGGCGTGGGGGTGTGGGAGGTGGCTGCTGTCTTCCGAGGCACTCTGACTTCTTTAAAGGAACTGTGACAACCGCCAGTTTAGGAAAGATGAGGCAAGTGGTGATGGTGTGTGTTTTTAAACTTTCAGATTGTGGAGATGGAAAGCCCTAGAGACCTAAATCTGTACTCTCATTTGTTCTTAAGGGCAAATCTCCAAAACAGACCAAATAGATTCTCCAGGGCGCTAGAGCTTTTATACCACTCTGCTAAAAATCCACTGTTTTCCACCCGTATTGACTTGAACATTAACAATGCCCAGTTTGAATTTCTACCCTTGGAACTTTCATTTATGTACCTTATGAAAATAGCCTGCTCGGCACTGAGGATAATTACCAGTTCTTTAGTCAAGATATCCCTTCCAACTATCTCGATATAATTTTATTCCAGAGCAATGATTTCCAACCAAGAAGCAGCTTTGCAGAACATGGGAAGGGCTTTTCCTGAGTTAGGGGATGTTACAGGCTGGTTCCTCAGAAAACAAAGCCTGAGATAGAGACATAAGTCTAAGCAGTTCATCCGAGAGTGTGATTCCAGGGAGAGGCATGAGGGATGAGAGAGTGAAACAGTAAAAACAACTCATTGGAAAACCAATGCAAGCATGCATTATGGAGTTAGTCAATGCTACAGGCATCTGGGTGTTTGATTCCCAGGGGATAGTTAAGCCTAAGAAATGCATATTAGGACCATCTGCCTTTTACCACTCAGCTGGCATCTCCCTCTGGCCAGGAACTGCCACAGGGGAGGGAGTTAACTTCCCTGTTCTGGATTGTGTGCATAATGCCAAGAGGTTCTTTGCAAGGATGTCCTATGCCTGAGGACCAGAGAAACTCCAGGGCAGAAGTGAGAGGTGGGGCTGAGGTGGGCATGGTCAGCTCGTACTTCCATAAGCCTGAAGTCTGCATGGAACTGGTTGCCACTGCTGTGGGTCCAGACAAGAAAATTTGGAAGTGTGTGTAAGAAGCATCTACTGGCCCCTGCCCAGAGCACTGCATCCAGTCTGTTCAAGTTGCAAATGGCTCAACCCTAGGGGGCGCCATTCACACCATATTTGCCTGTTCCATATATAGGATTTCAACTGAGATTTTGTTGGAAAGTGCTTCCACTGCTAAAAAAGAAAATGAAAAAAAGAAAAAAAAAAAGAATAGAAAGAAACCTTTAAAAGCCACTGTTCTAGAATAATTTGGAAGACAAATAGGACAAACTTAAGAAGGGAAAAATAAAGTTCTAAATATTAATAGTGGATTGAAGGTTTTGGATGACATAGAAAAGTAATAGAAAAGGTGTTTTGTGGTTTGTTTTTGTTTTTGTGTTTTTGAATCCTGAAGACCGAGAGAGGATGTACCAGAAAGTTTAGCATGAGGAAGAAGACAAGGAAAAGGGTTAAGACAAAGAAAACAGGATTAAGCAATTCTGCCCAGAGAAACTCCAGGGAAGAACTGATGTCACAGGAAAGAATGGGGGGAAGGGGACTGACAAAATTAGTTAAAAAGGAACAAGAGAAAAACATAAAAACAAACTTAAATAATAGCACGTGAAGGACTGGAGGACAGGGGCTGGTTATGGACTCAGTTTGCAGCTGCCACTTCCAGGCTATATCCAGTTCCTCTTCCTGAAATAACCTGTTCCTTGGACCCCCTCTCTTCCTTTATTCTCGCAGCCATCACCACGGTGACCTTGAATACATCTTCCTACACCATAGAGCTGCTCTCATTCTAGGTCTCAATATAATAGAGGTAAAAGCCTAAAAAAGGGCAAAATGTTTTAAGTGTTATCTCTTTAAAACTTCTCACCCTTTTTGGGAATTAAAACCTGCATTCTTGCCCAAGGCCAGTAATCAAAGGGGCAGAAAAATGTTCTTTGTTCTTTGTTTTCTAGTATCTTAAACCACAAGACATGGCTCAACAGAACTATCGGGACAGTGGTCATGACATTGTCTTCATCAGAGATGCTATAGTTAAATAGCAATAGCCTGAAGCTGACAGCCCCCTTTAAAAACTCTGTATTTCTGCTTAAAGGTGGGGGGACAATGGTTCTCTAAGACAAGAGTATGCCATCCTCCTCATTTGCCAGCAAATTAATAAACTTCTCCTTCCTTTTCCTTAAACCACTTGTGTTCATTCTTTGTTCAGCTTTGGGGACTAGAATAGAACTTTCAGTAACATCAACTCACCTAACACATCTCCAAAGTTCAGAGATCTTAAATACACATATGCCATTCTCCGACCAAAATATTCATACCTCCACTTTCTTATGTTCTTACATCTCTATCTTTACCCTTCAAATGCACCTAAATTTCTAGTACCTTCTTCTAAGTTTTCTCTCAGTGAGTCCATCTTCCCAATCCCACCAAAAGCCCCAGAGTATGGCACTCTCCACTGTTGTGTAAGCATCTTCAATTTTCTGCTCATCATTCCTGGACTACAAACCCCAAACTCTGGCTCAATACCGTGCTCTACCTGATCCCTCTTTATACCTAGGGTCCTTGGGAACAAAGGAAAATCCTGAACTGGTGCCATGAAAAATGTGTGGTCCCATTGAAGCTTTCATGCCCAGCAGGTGGCAGTGTAAATTGGTATAACCACTTTAGAAAATTATTTGGCATTATTACTAAAGCTGAACTCACCCATATGCTATGACTTAGCAATTCCAGTCCTAGGGATCTACCCAACAGAAATAAAGTTGTCCCTCAGTATATGTAGCAGGAGATTGGTTCCAGAACCCCCACTTATACCAAGATCCTTGCGTACTCAAGTCCCACGGCCAACCCTGCATATACAAAAGTAGCATTCTTTATACTCAGGTTTCAAATCACACAAAAACTATATTTTCAATCCCTGTTTGGTTGAAAACAATCTACGTATAAGTGGATCCTTGTAGTTTGAACCTGTGTTGTTCAAGGGCCAATTGTATATACTCTTGTTCAAAAGACATGTACTAGAATGTCCATACCCCAAACTGAAAATTACCCACATGCCCATCTACAATAGAATGGAGAAATTAATTATCGTTGTTTAAACATAGAATACTTGCAATAATGAGAATGGAACAAACTACAACTACATACTGAAGCAACATACATAAATCTTATTAGTTCAGTGTAGAATGGAAGAAGCCAAATACCAAAGAGAACATATTGTTTGATTGCATGTATATAAAGTTCAAGAACAGGATAAGTGAATCTACTGTGTTAGAAGTTAGAATAGTGGTAACCCTTAGGGGTGAATGGTTAGTGACTAAAGACACAGGAAAAACTTCTGGGATGCTGGTAATGTCCTACTTCTTGACATAGGTGTTGGTTACATGGCTGGGTTCAGTCAGTAAACATTCACCAGTATGTGTGCACTTTTCAGTATACATGTTATACCCCAACAAGGAACTTTTAAATAGTTACAAAAATGACAACAAAGTCCCCAACTTCGACTGGCTCTCCCTTCAATTACAGGGGCCTTCCAAATACAAAGGGACCCCTCCTACCCTACCCTTTTCCTTTCCTCTCTCTTAGCATGACTTTACTTTGTATTTGAAGGAAAAAAACTGAAGTTATCAACAGGTATGTAAGTGACACGATTCCATCCCAACATGAAAAATGCTTTCTGTAGTAGTACAACACCACAGTCTGCAATTATCAAACATAAACCACTTCCATTTCCTATCCCGCCAGTTTCAAAATGTCCCTTCCCATTTGTGTTGTACTGCCATCCTACATCAGTCAGGCTCTGAGAGAAACTGGGTAATATAAGGAGAATTTAATAACAGGGACTATTTATAAAGGCATGGGCAGGTTTAGGGACACCAAGAAGGAAAGTGCAATCCCCTGCGACTAGCAACAGTATGAACCCTTCCCATCCCTGGGCCCAAAGAGGCAAGGGAAGGGAGCAGTTTCCCTGAATCCAGAACAGGTAGCTATATTACATGGAGAAGACACCATATGGCTGGACCTGTGGCCTTTGGTGGAGTCAGAGCTAAAGCCAAGAGACAAAGGATAGTTTTACAATCAAGCAGTAGTTGAGAATCACTGTTGTTTTTACTTCTTGACCCTTCAGTTTCCTGTTTACTCTCTGCAATATATCTCTCATCTCTCTTGACCTTTGATGAAACCCTTGCTCAGGTCACCATGAAACTCATCATAGTTTCTGGACACAAAACAACCAAACAATCTTTCAGTCCTCAGCTACTCTTGCTTCTCTGGGCCATTTGATATGGTTAACCTCCAACTTAAAAACTACTTCCTTGTTTTTTGCAAAACCACTTTCCCCTGGGTCTTCTCTGGCTGCTCTTTCTCAATCTCCTTCTGTTTCTCTTCCTCTGCCCATCTTTTACATGTCAGCATTTTCCTAAGGTACTAAATTGGGTTTGTTTCTCAAAGCATACAAATCCAACCTTGCCTATAATAGCTTCAGCTACAATCTCCATGCAGATGAGGCCCTGAACCAGATACCTGCTGCAGGCTCCTCTTCTGCAGCCCCAAACCACATTTCTGCCTGCCTACTAAACACCTCCTTCCAGCTCACCCACAGGCACTTCAAACTGATCATGAGCCACAAGGAAATGTTCACCACCACCCCCTTCTAAACTTCTCTGCCTTGGGACTGAAGCCAGGTACCACCCCCTCATTAAAATCAGTCACCAAGTCTTATCTACACCACCTCCAAATATCTCTTTCCTCTGCCCCCTCCTTTTCTATGTCCATATCTGGAAGAGCACAGACTGAGGATGAACCTTTCCAATTCCTTCCTGGGTAGCCTTACTCTCCATTATACCACTCCCAGAGGAAGGTTAAGAAACCATCAGTCTGGTCATGTTATGCCTCTTCAGTCATTCAATAGCCACCTTTAAGATGAAGTACAAACTCTAGCACAATGTGAAGTTTTTCATGACCTAATGGCTGCCAACAATTAGGACCCATCCATTACCATCACTCTCTAGATTACTAAGATATCTGTAGTTATCTGAAAAGGATGTGTTCTTCCCACCCCACCATGGCAAATACCTGTTCATCCTCAGGACTTCATTCGGGCACCAACTGCAGTCTTCAACTTCCCTGATCACCCCAAAGCAGATTTAAACACTCCCATCTCGCTCTTCTCAGAGCACCCTGTTCAATGTTCAAATGTGGTATTTATCATATTGCTCTGCAAAATTTCCCTTTATGTTTGTCTCTTTCGTGACACTGTAAACTTGTATCATTACTATTGCTGCATAACAAGTAATCATTCAGTGAGAGGCCTACAATGATAAATATTAATGTCTCACACTTTCGCAAGGTTAAGAGCTAGGCTTAGCTGAGCAGTTCTGTTGGTCTTTGCTGAAATCACTTATCCGTCTGCAGGTCAGCTGAGGTTCTGTCTAGGCTGGGCTGGGTTTGGGAAAATTAGCTGAGTTAGCTCTTCTCCTTTTTTCTCTCCTCCTTGAAGGCAGGGATTTTGTCTCATTCATTGTAGTATCTGGTGTTGAATTGTTGAATCAAAGAACACAATGAGATAGCTAGTTAACTTTGCATATATTATACAGAAAATACTAACAGCCAATTGTATTCCCCACATTTTAGAAATTCTTCCCCCTTCCATACCTAATAGAACAGAATATCCTCTCACCTAGCTTCATAAGTATTATTTTTCACTATTTCAATGAGTATGTTGTAAGACTTCCATATTTCTTGCAGCCTCTCAGCAGAACATTCAAATGCCAGGTGGTATTTTATCTAAAGGGTAACAATAACTTGTTTGCCTTCTCTGGTGCTATTTGAAGGAAAGCCACTCTGGTGTTTAAAATATGTCCACAAATTTTTTGACACTCCCTTCAAAAGGTGAAACCTAATTCTCTTCCCCTTAAGTGTGGCTTAGTGACTCACTTCTGCGGACTAGAACAAGGCAGCAGGGACAATGTGTAACTTCTGAAACTAGGTTATCAAAGGCCTTTGGCTTCCTTCTTTCTTTCTGTTGGATCAGTTGCACTGGGAGAAGCCAGCTGCCATGTCATATGAGCGCTCAAGCAACCCTATAGTAAGATCTGTGTGATGAGGAACTGAGGCCTCCAGCCAATAGCCATGTGAATAAGCCTTCTAGGAAACAGGTCCTCTAGGCCATTCTGAAGACTGTAGCCGAAATAAATATCTTGACTGCAACCTCATCAGAGACCCTGAGCCAGAACCACCGAGCTCTGCTGCTCCTAAACCCTGATTCTCAGAAACTTTGTGAGATTATAAATGTTTGCTGTTTTTAGCTGCTAAATTTGGGGATAATTTATTATGTAACAATAGATAACTAATTTAGCCACTTTGTGAAGAAGTTATTAAATCCTTCCCACAAAGCCCAGGTTTCATAATTACAACATAATAGTAGCTTCTTAACAGCACAAAGGGTAGAAAATATACCACCACCCCCCCTGCCTTGGGATCTCTCTACCTAGTGTGAAAAAAAAAAAAACTCAAAACAATTACCTACCTTCATTTGAGGCTAATAGGAACTGTCAGGTTTTAGGAGAGAACAAATGTCAGATTTGACTGCAAATGTTGGCCAAGAATTCTGAGTCAAGAAACTAATTTATAAAGGAAGAATTGAAAAGACTCAAGATCATCCCTTTGACTGAAGCTCAATCCCTAATTTTCAAATTCCATTGTTCAGCTGCTACCTCATCAGAGCAGCTAGATTACTAGAACATTAACATGACCCCCAGCTTATTGAACTGTCACTAGGTTTGAGCTCTGCAGCTTGGCCCTGAGAAATAAAACACCGTGGGCCAGCTCCTGGTCCAGCCCCAAGGCGATAATGAGGGCAATCATGCGGCTCCTAAAAATAATGAGAAAAGGGAGCAGCCTTTGAGGTTGTGAGTCACTGTTGTTTGGGAGGCGGGAGAAGGAGAGCAGAGAGAGAAGGAGAATATAAAAAGAGCTGAGCAGAAAATAAACACCGGCTCTGCAGACATGAAGCTACAGGGAGCACCCCAGTCCTCAGGGCCCAGAATGCTCCAGAGCAGGCTGAGCTGCAGATGTTGCCAGCCAGGAATAACCTTTGCACAGCTGGCTTGGCCAGGGGAGCCGCGACCCACTCATAACGTTGATTTTTGGCCAGTGATGAGAGACCTCGTGGGTCCCTGAATCCCTCCTTTAGCCACTGGACAGCAGCATCCACCTTCTCTTCATGGCAGGAGACAAATCCTCACCAAAAAGCCACTTTTGCCCATCACTGTGCCAAGCCCAAGGGATAAAAAGTGAATAAAGCCCTTGGGGATTTACAATTTAACAGGGAGTTTGACCTAGGAAGAGTCATATACAAAAGAATGGGGCAAAAGCAATGACAGAGGATTGCTTAAGGAATTATGGGAGGCCGTGGACGGCTGTCTACCCAGAGGGAGCCTGGAGGTGGTGGGACGAGAAATCTGGGAGGCTGGCGGGAGGAGGTAGTACATTAGCTGCAGAGATAGGACTTACCTGATGAAGAATGTGTTGCAGGGGAGAGTACAGGCCCTGGATAATTCCAGGAAGAGGTAATATCACAATTATATTAGTTTCCTATGGCTGCTATAACAAATTACCACAAACTGGGGATCCTCTCACTGTTCTAGAAGCCAGAAGTCTGAAATTAAGGTGTTGACAGAGCCATGCTTTCTCAGGAGGCTCCAGGGGATAATCCATTCTCACCTCTTCCAACTTCTGGTGGCTGCCAGCATTTCTTGCCTTGTGGCCATACCGTTCCAACTGTAACAGAGTAGTCACCCCTCCTCCCATAGATATAAAAGGGTAAAATTGAGAGTGGGGAATATGTAACAGGGAGAGAAAGAAAAAAAGAAAGAAAGAAAAGGCAAAAATAGTTTCTGAGAAACTAGCCTGAGAAAGAAAAAAAAGGCAAAAATAGTTTCTGTCTCTTTAAAACTTCCCCTACTCTTTTTGGGAACTGCAGCCTGGCCAGCATCCCTGAGGCAGGTTAAGTCCTTTGTTAAAAGAAATAACTCAGCCATCCCAGGTGGTGCCATGTGGGCTGGTGGAGGTCACAGGATTTGTCTTTGGCAGAGATGGGATGGTTAGAATAATTAAACACAATAGCCTAGAACTGAGGGGCCCTCTTTAAAAGCTCTGTATTTCTGCTTATGTTCAGGAAATCTGTATTTTGAGGCGAGAAGGTCTACCATTTTTCCTCCTTTGCCGGCAAAGTAATAAAACTTCTCTTTCCTCCTCCCCAAACCACTTGTTTTGCAGCCTCAAGGACAAGTGCCAAGTTTTCAATAACACAACCTCTGCCTCTCTCTTCCTGTCACCCTCTCTGAGTGTCAACTCTCCCTCTGTCTCTGTCTTATAATGACATTGTGATTGCATTTAGGGTCCAGATAATCCAGGATAATCTCTCCATCTTAACATCATGAGCAATTATGTCTTCAAAGACCCACTTTCCTTATGAGGTAACATTAACAGTTTCCAGGGAATGGGACCTGATATCTTCCAGTAGCCATTATTCAGCCTTCTAGAACAACCTATGACATGGACATGCAAATGCCATAGGGAGTGGACATTTTGCCTTCCTCAAGCTTAAGTGGGGGTGAGAGATGAGGCAGGCAGGTATCAGAGCATGATGAATCTTACAGACCAACATGGGCAATTTGGACTTCACCCGGAGGGCAATGGAGCATCCTTAAAGATTTTAAGTGAGAATGAAGTGGTCAGACTTTCTTTACTGGAGATTTCCCCTGGTTTCAGTGTGGGGTAGGGTAGGAAAGGGCTAAATGAGAGCCAGGCCATTAAATCTCACTCTGGGAGTTGACTTCAGAAGACAACAGGTAAAATACCAGTGTATGATCCTAGAGGGAGAGTACCAGAGATCTCCCTGTAGCCACTAGGTCAGAATTTGTCTTCAAGCAACATTGCTGTGGGACTGAGAACAGAGAGGCTAAGGCCCTGAGAGGCCTTCACAAGTACACAAATAGTGCCTAGATTATGTGTATCATATATTCTAGCCAAATAAAAGAGAAATAAGAAAGGCAAGTTCTTACAAAGACAGTGAGAATTGGAGTAAAAAATGAGGGAAAGTCAGGAATCTAATGACACAGTGGAAGGGCCCCTTGGCCTACAAGGTCCTCATGAAGGCACCCATGCCAATAGGAGCCACATCACCCCAGAGATGATGCTACTCCCAGGACAATCCCCTGTCAGTGACTTACTAATATTGGAAGGCTAAAGGCCAGCCCCTACCTTGGCTCAGGGTTGGGACAGCTCTTGGTGCCTTTTATGCTCCACAGGTCCCTGTGTGGTCAGGCTGAAGCGACAGCTGAGACCACATCCTTGTTCTTTTCCTGCCCCTGCCCTGTCCTGCTTCTCTCATACCATTTCAGATGTCTTCTGAGAGCATTCCTGAAATAAATCACTTGAAGAAAAATCCTCATCTCAGGATCTGCTCTAGGGGACCTGACCTAAGACAGCCTTCACTTCTGGTGATGCAGCTCCTGAGACAGTCTCAGCTAAGAGACAGGTCAGCAAGCACAGGTCCAAACCAACTGTCAACGAGTTCTGGGACAATGCTAATTCTGCACACACTGAAGTGAAGGTGTCAACGAAATTGATATTCAACAAGTAGGTATTAAAAATCTGATGGTCTGCATTAAGTAGAGTATTTATTTCCCCAGAACTGATTTCTAATTAAAGACTATTCCTTTGGCACTTATATCACTCTTGCTTGCATTGAAAACTTGTTTTTGTTACACATTTTGTTTTCACTGACTAAATTCTCAAGTCTTCATGGATGGGGCCCCACATTGTGTTTCTTTATTTCCCCATAATGCCTGTCACCATAGCTGGCATTCAGCAGGGGCTCAATACAGGTTTAAAGCTCATGTTCTCTTGATTTTTTGTGGGCTTTAGAGTTTACAGAATACAGAGCACTTCACATACTTGAAGCATGGTCCATGGAGTGGTAGCATCAGCATCTATCAACTTGTTAGAAATGCAAAATTTCAGCCTCCACCCCAGATCAGCTAAATGCGAATTTCTGGGGTGGGGCCCAGCAATCTGCATTTTAACAAAACCTCTGGCTAATTTTATGGGCACAAACATTTGAAAACCACTGACATATATCATCTCACTCAACTTGTTGGGAGATGGATTGATTGGAGAGAGAATGGCCAAGAGAAAACCACAGACAAAAAAGGTACAACAGCAACAGGAACTGAATCTCCCCCCGACAAGCATGTCTTCTCCCCATGTACATGCCATGGGAGTGCCAGGTTAGGCCTCAGCTCCCTACCCCATTACTGGGACTCACACCCCAAGCCCCACACCAGCTGTCTGGGGAAAACTATTTATCTCCCTCAGTCTCTGTCTCCTCATCACTGAAATGGGACCAACCTTAATAGCAGCACACATTAGCTAAATAAATTATGACACATCCGTACCAAGGAACACTAGGCAACCTTAAGAATAGGTAGGCTTATATCTGCTATTATGAAAAGATGCTCAATATCTATTTTTATATTATGTAAGATTTTAAAGACTAAATTGTGTGTATTTATATGTATATGTTAGGTTACAAATGAAAGACTCAAAGTTTTTTAAATAAAGGACTCATTACATATATGTACATTATACACATGTACTATATATGTGTTCTACATACACATTACATGTGACTGTGAAGTTAAAGATAAAAGAATCAATAGCATAATTTCACATTTATTATATGTACATGACATGTGTGTGCACATGTGTATATGAGTTCTCCACTTTTAACCTCATACATGCATACATCCACAGAGCACTGACTACATGCTGAGCTCTGGGTGAGGTGCTGGAAATATCAGTGAAAATAAGAAAATCACAGTCTTGCCTAAGAGGAATTTACATTCTAACTAGGAAGGCAGTCAACAAAGAAGCAAATAAACAATAGGATAATTACAGATTGTGATTAATGTTATGGAAGAAATCATCTGGATGGTATGATTGCAACTTGGCAGATCTATTAGATGGAGGACAAAGGTGATGTAAAAATGGGGGAAAGTTAGAAATCTACCGACACAGTGGTGGGGGCATGTTTAAGGAGGTGATGTTTAAGCAAAGACTAAAGGAGAAAAATCCCACAGTGATTAGCAGTTCTGGAGAAAGGGTGTTCCAAGCAAAGGGAATAGCACAGGCAAAGGCTCAAAAATGGAAAAGAACTTCTCTTGTTGGAGGGGAAAAAAAACAGCAGGCCAGTGGAATAGAAAAAGAGTAGGGTGGCGTTATGAATTCAGGGAGCACAACCTGAGAGCCTTGAGAATTGTGAAGTAGTGGATTTTATTCTAAGAGCAAGGAGAACCCAGCAAAGGGTTTTTCCAGGGGATTGACACCATCTGGGTTATATTTTTGAAAGTCACCCCACCCCACTCCCGCCAGGTTGCTGAGCAGGCAGGGAAAGGAATGCAGGGAAGTGTGAGGGAAGCAGGACCCCCATGGAAGAGGCCAGTACAGAAATCCAGGTGAAATATGTTACAAGTACAAGGTTGGTGACCATGAAAGTAGAGGGAAGTGGACAAACCTGAGAATTATATGTGTGAGCAAAAGTTCTCCGAAAAGAAATTTGGAGGAAAGACTTTATTCCAGCAAACAGTTTGCAAACCCAGGATACACAGTCTTCACTGTAAAAGGAAAGCGTCTTCCAGCGAACAAAGGGAAGGTTGGGGTTTTATACCAAAAGTTCCTGCCTAAGTTCCCAATTGGGTTTGCTTATGCAAATAAAGGATTCAAACTTGTTTAGCTCTGATTGGTCAATGCAGCTGAGCCCTAATTGGTTGATACATCTGAGCTCTGATTGGTTAATTGGTTCAGGTGAATTCCCAAAGTTGAACAAGAGGTGTGGATTTTCAGGGAATTCAGAATCCATGTGTAACCTTGAGCCAGCAAATGGACTCTTGGCTCTAATAAAATGTAGGTCCAGTTAGCCACTTTGCCTTTATGTTGAAGGATTGGCTCTTTCAGTTTGACATTTATTCACCCGTGGGAGGTAAAACCAGAATTTGACAATGGATTGGAAGGTAAAGTATCGGTCAGTTGGCTGTTAGTTGACCTAGACTATCCTTACCTGCTTCAAATGGAACAACTCAGCCCTACTCCACGTCTCTGTCATTCTCCAGCAGGGTGGCCTGGGCACTTGCTCATGGTGACAGCAGAGGCGCCGGCCACGATGGAAATGAACAAGCTCCTTCTCAAGCCTCTACTAACGACTTATTGGCCAAAGCAAGTCGCATGGATGAAATCAGAATCAAAGGGCAGGGAAATGGGCTCCGGGTCTTGACAGGGGGAGCTGCAGAGCCACACGACAAAGGGCAAGGGTACAGAAAGGGCGGAAGAATGGGAAGACATTGCTTTTCGAAGGACTAGTAACTAAACAGTAACAGCCAGGGACAGAAGACAACAGAGGATAACATAGCTGTGGGATGTTGACAATGATAAGTGCTGATCACTGTCAGTGAAACCCGTCAGCTTAGGAAGCCAAGAATTAAACTGTAAAATGTCTTGGGGCTCTAGGATATGCCAAAATTAGGGATTCTAGGCTCCCTGGACAATTGTTTTATCACAGTAAAACAGAAATCACAGAACTGCATGAGATAGACTGGCAAACGATTTCATTCTCCCTTTAGTTCCCCTCCAATGCAATTGTAAGTGCTTCCCAGGAATTATTTAATAGCTACTTGGTGTCCTTCCCTGGGTGAGATTCTTCTGGGCCCCAGGCTGGTATGTTGCCCTCAGAAGACCATAGGAATTTCCCTAAAGAAGTAGACTTTCTGCTGCTATCTCCATGTAAAACATTCCAACAGTTAGGTTGAGGCGGGGTTTGCTGGTGGTTGTGTGTTTCCACTCTATTTGTTTTTCTGGATTTGGTGTTGTTTTGTCTTTTCACTCATGACATAGACGGTGGGCACTTGATGACATCAATCATAAATTTTAAACTCATTTGGGACAAAAAAGGATAAGCATCTCCCTAATTTCTAGAGACATAAATAGCAAGGAAACAGAATGTTTAAATAAACAAAGGCTTTTAACAGACAGTCTGCAGATGTTACATGGTTCTCTCAGATCTGTGACCTGTCTCTGGGAAGGGGCAGGAAGCCTTGGGGTGCCTTACTCAAGAAAAGGAGATAAAAGTCCAGGTCTAGCAATCCCATTTGCTTCTTTCAAGAAGGACACATTATAAAATGGTAATGTCAGGGCCCCAGATAATGCAGCTTCCCAAGGGTCTCTGATTTAACTCAACTGACATGCTCTCTTACACATAAATTTGGAATTGTGATGGGGGTGGGGCAGACAGCTGGACACCCTGACTATGTTGGCACGTGGTGGAAATGAAAAGGTACCATCTGTGCTACTGCTGAAAAATGATGATGCATAGATGTGACTTTTTAAATGTTCCATCTGGGTATAATTAAATTTCCTCCTTAAAATAAAAAATATCCAAATCTGATATATATCCTTTATTGTAATGATCTCCATATATCCTTTGTTGTTTTTATAGAATTCACTTCACGAGAAGTATGACATGAAATATTAAAAACTGAAAAAGGTTTTGAGGGGATGACTGTGTTGTTTTTTATTTCTCTGGCTGATTTGCTCTTGATTTTATTGTGATTTCAAAAACAATTTCAATATGCAGAATTTCATCTCATCCCCCTGAAAAAACACCCTACTGGAAATGTAGACAGACAGGTAAAAGGAGAAATCTGTTATGTATGCACAGGAGGAAGACAGGACATGAATTTGCCAAAATATCTAGTTGCCCACATTTCTAAACCAAGAAGTGCTGCAATTAATTTTCTTTTCTAAAAACCCATGTTGATTCTAAAGAACATTCTGAGAATAATAATAATGGTAATTATAAGCACAACTTGAATTCAGAATGACTTGCTTCTGAAGCGTTAAAAGCATAAGAGAGAACAAAAATACACGGAGGGGACTATAACATGCTTCTCTCCAGGTACAATTATAGATTTGAAATCTGTTGTTACCTTACCATGGCAACCTTCATACTTAATTTCACAAATGTTGAACTTTTGTCATTCTATTCCTTCTGGGGAGTCCTTCAAGTACTGCTTTCCCTGAATTCATGTCATGTCATTGCCTTCGATACTTAACATTCCTCTGAGTGCATGCCATGAGCTCACATCCCTAGACCAAAACAACAGCAAAAACTAGGAGGAATTTGACTATACCCTCAGCAAAAGCGCTTAGATGTGTTCTTTCTGGCAACAACTGAGCATAATTCCAAAGGGAAGTGCCAAGTTCAAAAGTAAAACTGTGGCCTCCTGTTCTATTTGGTTTTAATAAACATTTATTGCGTATCTACTGTGTGCTGGTTGCTACAGGAAATAAAAGATGAAAATAAACCGTATTGTCTGATCTCAAGAAATTTACAATGTAGAGGGAGAATGAGATCTAAATAACTATGAAGCAGTTCTCAATGTATGATTCCCAGACCAGCAGCATCAGTATCACTTGGGATACTATGAGAAATGTAGATCCTCAGGCTTCACTCCAGACCCTCTGAATAAAGAACTCTGGGAGTGGGACACAGCAATCTGTGTTTTCACAATTCTTCCAAGTGATTCTGATGATCTCTAAAACTTCAGAATCACTGCCATAAAGCAATAGAGCACAAATGCCAGAAGAGAGATACAAAGTGCTTAGAGTAAAAGCAAAATACAATAACATCCGTTTTGAAAGGAGAACTTCCTAGAGTGACAGTATTTCCATGAAGCTTTGAAAGTTTGCTAAGATATTGAAACGTAGGAAGTGGATAGAGTGTAGGAACATTCTGGATGGCTGAAATATGAGCCAAGCAACAGAATTGAGAAAGCAGAAGGCAAATTGAAAAGTCTAGATTGACGAGCATGGGAGAAAACAGAGATGGAAGTCAGGAAGAAGGTTGAGGTCTCAAGCACCAAGCTGAAGAATGTCTAGCTGAAGAATGGCTATCTAGCTCAGTGGACAATGACATGCCACTCAGGTCTCTAATCAGAGGAGCAACAAGATTAGAGCAGTGCTCTTAGAAAATGCACCTCAAGATTTCCCTACAATAACCTGGAGTAGAGGAAGATGCACAGGAAGTGGAGAAACAACTGAGTTGATAATTGCAGTAATTTGGTTAGGTGATAATGAAAGTTCGAATCAGGGAGCTTGCAGGGGAAATATAAAAATGAGGGAATTCATTGGAGAAGTTTTAAAGAACTAGATCAATAGGATTTAGCAACCAATTAAATATTAAGAGGGAAAGAATAGGAGGAATCAACAAGGGATTAGTCATACCACAAACTATAGAGGAAGGAGATTAGGAGGAATTGGTTTGGTGTGATTTGTTTTGGACATAGTGTGTATGGTACATACCATCTCTGTGGATACAGGCATAGAGTTTATGATAATAATATCTACAAAATTTGACCATATAGGCCTTATCTGGCTCTGAGCCAGATACAAGACCTATATTCTATCATGTTAACCTTTATGAGCAAGGCATTATTATACCCATTTTTATTAGTTAAATTAGATTCTGTTGCATGCAATAAAAAGTCCAAAATAAGAATGGCTTAAACACATAGGGTTCATTCTAATACATAGAAGAAATCAGGAGGTAGGCAAGTCAGAATAGATATGGTGTCTCCATGAAGTCAACAGGAAGCCACCTTTCTTCTAATGTCCTACTTCAGCATCCTCCACTGATGAATCCCATCTCAAGGGTACTTCGTTATTCAAGATTGCTGCTGCAGCGCCAGCCATCGGGAAGGTGATGGCTGAGAATATGGAATGAGTGAGAGAAGGAATATAAAGAATAAAAGGTTGAAAGAAAGAACATTGGATAATGACAAGGAACAGCCTAGACGATGCCCAGGAAAGAGACAGAGAGGAAACCTCCAGTCTCATGTCCACAAAAGGCAAACGCTAAGCTTGGTGGCTAATGGTGCAGTCTGTTGGGACTGAAAAATACTAATTGGATTGGAGAACGTGAAGTCCCTGGTGACCTTCAAAAAAATGGCATCATTCAAGTGTCCCATGACAGCAGGTCTTAGAGTTAAGGAAATATTAGGTGGTGAAGTAGTGGAGCAATGATTTCTCTTCCATGAAATTTGATGATGCCTGCAAGGAGAGAAATGGTGGTAGTGACTGAGTTTAGCAGTGTTGAAGTAATGTTTTCATAGATTAGAAAACTTGAACACAATTTCCCTTTATGATGTCAGGTCTCTCTGGAGACTAGATTTAAATCGCTCAAGTGTGTGGGCTGGGACAGCAAAGCACTTCTTCCACCATCAGCAGCTCCAATTCAGGATCTCCCAGAGAAAGTGTTGGCTGATTATTATATCATAATCAAGTGCTGATATTACATTTGTTAGAGGCTGTCTGATAAGCTTAATTAATTCATTTTTGTTTTTCCCTCCAAAAGCTAGATGGAAACTCATCCAGCTCTGGCTTAGGTTCTTGCAGAAAAATTATATTGCAAAAGCGAGGATGTTTCATTAGCCTCCTGCACTCCCCCAAGGGCAACGAAGGTTGTCTGGGTGCTTTGCAAGGCTGCAGAATCTGAAATGGCAGGACCGCAGATCCATTTCAGCAAAAATAAATATCAGATTACAACACATTGTTTTTGCAGCTGATGGAGGCTTTGGTGTGGTAGATATTTCATTCTGCAGTTGCAAATAAAGAGAAAAGTTGTTGGCAGGGCAAAGTATGGTGTTTGCATCATTTCTTTATGAAGCCATTTTCTCCCCTCAAGGGGTGCATTCCCAGAGGATTTTCTTTCCCTCAACATACGCCTGGTGCTTTTGCAGTGCTCAGCATGCATGACTTGCTTTGAAGGCTGTTAAAAATAAAGACAGATAGTTGGACCAGCTCTCTGCTACCTTTCATTTCTTCCTCCCTAATTTTCCACCCTCTCCCTGAGCTCCCTCCCTGGAAACCCTTGTACTACAAAATTATGAAAGAATGGCAGATACTAAAACCACAGCCAGCCTTTGCATTTCTAATTTTCTAACCTGAAGCTAGTGAGCCATGATACCCTGGAAGATTAAAGCTGCCTGGAGCAAATCCAGATCTTCTGACTTTAAAATAGCAGCACATCTTTTACCATTTTAGCTATTTTGAGGTAGATTTTCATGTATACGCATGCTTATTGAAATAAGACGCATTTCATTTTTATCCTTTTTTTCCCTTCTTCTGGAGAGAGAACAGACTTGAGGAGCACTTGCTTTCTACCTTTTAAATTAAAGAATAAATTCAAATGCCCAAAGTAGGTACTATGTTACCTAACTGTAAATTTTCTGTCTACATTGATTAGATCTCATCCAAAAATACATCTGTACAAATAGAGTCAACTTATCTTTGAAAAAGTCTCAAAGACAACTCAATGGTGAAAGGATAGCTTTTTTCAATGAATGGGACCTAGACAGAGACCTTACACCTTTCACAAAAATTAACTCAAAATGGATCATAGGCTAAATGTAAAATGCAAGACTACAAAACTTCTGCAAGAAAACATCTATCCTACTTTTCCTAGCAGTGCATAAGTCTCCCATTTCTCTCTTTGACCCTAAGGAAGTTCAGGAGCCCTAATAAGTACAAGGATACAATCTCCCGACAACCTGGTAGAATGGAGGCCAGAGACAGATTTCATTTTATTTGAAGAAAATTAAAAAGTGCGACATTTCTTGTACAACTGAGCTTATATTTATGAAGTCATAACCTGCATGGACTGAATGTTTGTGTCACTCCCATCCCCTAATTTATATGTTGAAGTCCTAACCCCCAATGGGGTAGTATTTGGAGGTGAGGCCTTTGGGAGGTACATAGGTCATGAGAGTGGAACCCTTATGAACAAGATTAGTGGCCTTAGAAGTGTGACCCCAGAGAGCTCTCACATATTTCTTTTTGCCATATGAGGGCACAGAGAGAAGAAGGGTGTTTATGAACCAGAAGTTGAAAAGACGAAATTAATCTTCATGAGAACAAAAAGAGAAAAGATAGGAGAAATAGGAAGAAGAGCTAGCACAATTGGAAAATTTGGAGAGTAAGTGCAAGAGAAGGGATTTAGGAACAGCTACTAGGAGTAGAATTTTGGGGGAGCGATATATATTATTAGGAAGGCATTCGAAGTAGAATATAGTGTGGTGTCTCCTCATCCCTCCATGAAAAATTGTCACCAGACTTTCACATTATTCTCCAAGGCTTTTGATTTATAGTGCTTTTTCTGACATTCCAAAATGTTGAAAAGGTTGTAAAATGAAAACAAGGAGCTTAAGACAGCTCAATCCATTTAGTATTTTTCTCTCAAAATTTTCCACAACGTGGAATGCAAAGTAATAGGCTGTAAGGACAGTGATTAAGCAAAGGGTATTTTAAAGCTATTTTCCTTCCATTTGATTTCTCCAGCTTTCAAGTGTCTTCTACTTAGTCCATCTGTTGTTCTATTTTGATTGTTTTTGGCAAACAGATGCAGGAGGAGAATACTATTGCCTTTTCTGTTTTATATAACCCTAGGGATACAAACATAATTTTAGTCAGGTTTTCTTTTGTAAAGAAAAATTGCAAAGCACTGAAATATAACAAAAGAAATTACTGGATGTTTTCAGTGGAAAACCTAGGCATTGTCTAACACACTCTTCCAGGTTACCTGAATCTAGGGGTCTTTACACCTTTCATTTTATTTGTGCTGTTTACAATTCTGTACGTTGTAAAGAATGGAAAGAAATGCAAATGATTAAAAATTATGCAATCATTGCTATTTAATTCCAGAACATTTTCATCACTCCAAAAGAAGCCTCATATCCATTAATAGTCACTCTCATTTCCACCTTCCTCTTAGCCTTTGTCAACCACTGTTCTACTTTCTGCCTCTACGAATTTGCCTATTCTGGACAATTCATATAAATGGAATCATGCAATGTATGGCCTTTTGTGTCTGGCTCTATTGATGTAGGTTCATCCACATTGTAGCATGAATGAGAACTCATCCCTTTTTATGGCCGAGTGGTGTTCCATTGTGTGGGTAGACCACAGTCTATTTGTCCATTTATCAGCTGATGGACATTTGGGTTGCTTCCACATTTTGGCTATTATGAATAATGCTGCTAGGAAAAAAAAATGCAAATGATTCTTGTCCAATAATATGCAAATGAATTTGGTGGAGGATAAATTGATCTCCCACCCACCTCCCAAGAAGTCATTTTGGCACCAATTAAGC
Source organism: Lepilemur ruficaudatus (assembly GCA_963574885.1). Classification (NCBI taxonomy): domain Eukaryota; kingdom Metazoa; phylum Chordata; class Mammalia; order Primates; family Lepilemuridae; genus Lepilemur; species Lepilemur ruficaudatus. Next base: position 52,607 of record CAUYRT010047279.1, read on the forward strand.
AAATGCAAATTCATGTCAACATTCCTGACAGCCAACTTGCATGTCTTCTCTTTGGATTGTCCTTTGAACTGGTTGTAACATCTTACTGGTTCCCTCATTAATGAGTTAAATAAATTTTTTGACACGTGTCCATGTTATATTTGTATAAGAGTTAAGAATTTATCTTTTCTTTAAAAAATTTATCCTTTAATACTTCCATAAACTGACTGTCTTTAAGCTTCTGGGAGCTCAGCGGAATATTGGTCTTACCTGAGTTTCAACAGGATGCAGTAAAGTGAATTACTCTTTTGAAGTGAGGAATAGCAGGAGGTGGCTGGGGAACAGCAGAGCTGAACTGACCTCCCCATACCGCAGTCCAGAGTCTCAACTGCGTACATCTCCAACAAACCCAGGGGAACCTAGTTATGATCTGCATGACATTTTTATCTCTGACATTCAGTTTGACTTTCAAGTATCACACAGTAGAAAAAAAAAAAACCATGAATCCAAAATGAAACGGAATAATATTTTTCAGCTTGGCACTACACCATCTAGTCTAACGTAAAAGAAAAATCCACTTCAGTTTGCCACTGCCTGCTGAATGGCATGAACTCAACTGTCCTCCAAAGGTTCAGCCTCTCCTAAAGCAGGTACAGAAATTGCTGTGAGCCAAAGCGGGAGAGAGGAGATGCAGTTCACTAATTTTCCTGAGAATTGTTTTTTCTGGGGAAAATATTGATATATGTAATGCATGAAATTAGCTCATACTGAGAAGTTACTTTACTTCAGTTTCATTTTCACATATAAAAGTGAAGGTATTGCCTTTCTCTTGATGATTTTGGTTAAAAAAAAAATTTTTTTTATAAAAAATAAAAAAAAAGTGAAAATAACATCAGAGAAGTGTGCTGACAACTTCCAGTGGGCCAAACACCTCCCATCTTGAGACAGATGTTGCCAGAAAGGAGGAAAACACGCACTAGGTTTACTCTATCAGAATTAGACACACACACCGCATGTTTTCTGCTATTGCCAAACGTGAAGCCACATCCTGGCATTTAGGTTAAGTGTTTGCTCTGTCCATGGCACCCACGGCTTCCTTATCACATTCAGAGAGTTTTTACTTGTCTTCAACCCTTGGTTAGATTATTTAAGGGTCTTGAGTTCGTTTTCAAAATCAAAGGAAATACTTTTCCTTTTCGCTCCATTCATAAAACAGAAGCACAAGAGCCTGGGTACCTAATCTATGTAAAAATCTTAACAGACAGTACTCAAAGTACAACTTCCAAAATGTTTAAAATTATAATTCCCAAACAAATTCATAACGAATGGAGGTCAAAGGTTTATTACACTCATGTTGGTTCAAAAATGGATATAAGGAATTGATGATGATATAGTCAGTGAAAGAAGATTCTGTAATTCATTCTGCATCTATTTGCTTTTGTTAAATGCAAAACTGGTATTGTCCTACCAGCAATAATACCATACCCTTTGGGGTTATCTTTTCTACCTAAGAAAAATCATTTATATCACTATCAGGCAAAAATAATTCCCATTGTTCCTGGACAAAAATTATTTGCATAATATTGGGCAAAAATCATTTACATCTTATCAGTTTCTAATAAAGGAACATTCAACTTTACAGAGTTGTAGATTGTCTGAGCCCTAATAAACAGTAAGTAGTAAATCAAACAAACTCATATTATTTGACTTTAGGGCAGAAGTCAACACATTACAGCCTTGCTTAGCCTCTGGGCCAAAGCTAGTGCACTGCCTGTTTTGTAAATAAAGTTTTATTGGAATCCAGCCGCACGCATTTGTTTATGTGTTGTAGGTGGCTGCTTTTGCTGCAAAGTTGAATAGTTGTGGTGAAGATTGGATGGCCTGCACACTCTAAAATATTTACTATCGGGCCGTTACAGGAAAAAAAAAAAAAAACTTGCCAATCTTTGATTTGGAAACTGAGCATCGTCTAACAATGGAAACAAAGGTTCCGTTCTATTTATTTATTTATTTATTTTTATTTATTTATTTTTTTGCCTTACTTCCAAGTTTTGGGTAACTTTTTTTCAACAGCAATATTAGTACAAAACCATGAAAGTAAAATCAGAAAAATGTCCAGGGAAAAGGCACACCAGAAGCAACTTAAATACCATGCATATGTGACTAAGAATTATGTGCATTGCTGCCACATAGTATAATGAAATCAGTTTGGCAGCATCATAGATTCTCAGAATCTCCTTCAGAATTGATAATATATATTGAAAGCAGAGAAATACCCAATTCTTTATTTGTAATAAGAAAGTTCATAAGCTATTTTAACTCCTCAGCACTCCACATTCCTCACTTCCCTTTAATTAAAAAAAAAATCAACCCAGATTTTCACATTCAGTTCACGTATATTCTGGTATTTTCCTCCATGAGTTTGCTATATGTGACAAGCCACCAGGTGATCACACTTCCAAGAAAAACTAGTTTGTGATTTTACCTTGAGAACTTTATGTACAAAAGTAAATAAATAAAGCTTATACAACTGATTATAAATGGTATTGGAGCAAGAGTTTTAAAATACCGGTCTAGAGTAAGCCAGTCCACGTTACTTCTATAGAGGTTCTCTCTTCTACAGTCACTAGACATGAGCAATGTGAATTACAGGCATTTGGGAAATTTTATAGCCTCCTTAGTCCCCATTTGCAATAGAAGGGTTAGGCAAAATGCCATCTTAAACCCCAAAGAAGCAAATTTTGACAAGGGTTTATCTAGGTTATATGCAGGGCTGAGATTCAGCCAGTATTCATAGCTTGTTAAGATATTGTAATATTTAAACACTTGTTGGTAACTAGCCCTGGCTTTGAGCCACTTGGATAATACTCAGGTTATCCCAGAATCCCAGCCTCTCCCTCTAGACCCCCAGGATCAGCCAGCTACCAAAGGGTTAACCCTGGCACAGAGTGGAAAGTCAACAACCAGTCAAGGGTTTACAGATTTGGCTGGTGCCCACACCCTGTTGTGCGCTAAATATTTTACATTTTACCCCTGGTTTTGCATTTTCCACATTGCCAGATTATTCACAGTCCCTTTCCAGTTACATTCCTCCCAGCACCCACCAGCCACATCACAAAATCAATGCAAAACTCTTTAAAAACAGCAGGGGTAAAACACAAGGAAAGCTGGGAGGAACAAGCCTAGAATGGGAACCAATCTCAATTCTGCATCTAACACTACCCGAATGAGAAGAGATTATGCAAGCTATTCTAACAAAGAGTGCCAGGCATAATTGAGAAAAGACTGAACGTTGAAGAATCGTTCAGCCTAGTCTATGGGAAAGAACTGAGGCATTTATATACCAACTGGCAGAGGAAAGCCCCCCAGAGGGAAAGCCCCTAGGGAAAGAACAAAGAAAACAGAAAACAAGACAAGAGACCTTTGGAAAAAAACCCATGATTTCATAATTCTGCTTACTCCAACCTGGGTGCCCAGAATCCATCCTGATTTTAGTTATTCCCAATTGTTGAATGCTGTGCTTGCACACACTGAAGGGCAGATGCTACTGGTGCCCCACCTGTGTCCCCGGACTCCTCTTAACAGTTCAGTGATTCTTCTTACCAGTTCGACACCCATCAGCCCAACTTTTGACAGCCAGCCCCTGCATTTCTTGTCTAAGGGCTCTCACTGTCCTCCCAAGCCTCCTCTGCCATTTGGTGTATAATTGTGCCAGTTTCTTTGACCCTCAAGTAGGATATTCTACACTAGCTTTTGGAGTATCCCCTGCAGAATGTAGCAGAATCCAGCTGCAGCCATCTGTAATAGTAGCTGTCTTGATAAACCCTATATCACTGGCTCCTTTCCCTTCCCCTTTTATATAATGCTCAATTCATGTTTCCTTTACCTTTTAAATACTCTCAAAATCTTCCCCTTCCAAATTACACTCAAATCTTTATCTCGGGATCTGTTTTCTAGCAGAACTCAAAATATAACACAACAGGTACTCAGCAAATATTCATTCATTCAAGTCTTTCAAGTATTTCTACTTTTTGGAACTTAGTGAAACTTTCTTTGTGTCTTAATTTCTTTTTTTATGTGGTCATTATTTCATGGCCAGTTGGAAAGAATACATATGCTCTATTTTCAGAGTATAATGTTTGATACATATATGTCAATTAGTTTTACTTTAAAATGCTGTCATTTAGATGTCCCATATCCTTTATTTTCCATCCACTCAAACTATTATAAAATAAAAGAGTTCATTTGAAGTCCTCTATTACCAGAGTGCTTCTATTTCTCTCTGTATCTTCTATAGTTTCTGCTTTATGATTTTTGTTTTCATGTTATTTGATACATAGGTATTCATAACTGATATATTTTTATATATTTTGCATACTTCAAAATTATAAAGTTCCCACTGTTTTTTGGGCTGAATTACACCCTTTCAGATATTATGATCATAATCCCTGGGCTTTTAAAATTTTTCCCTTTCCTAGAATTTTGTTCATCCTTCCATTTTTGGCCACCCCGAGTAATCCTGTTAGATGTGTCCCTTACAGATAGCATAAGGTTTAAAATTGCTTTAATTCCAATCTAATCTAAAATTATTCTTCTTGTCCGGGCATGGTGGCTCACATCTGTAATCCTGGAACTTTAGGAGGCTGAGGCAGGAGGATCACTTGAGGTCAAGAGTTGGAGACCAACCTGAGCAACATAGGGAGAACCTCATCTCTACAAAAAACAAAAAATTAACCAGGCATATGGTGGCACATGCCTGTAGTTCCAGCTAATTGGGTGGCTGAGGTAGGAGGATAGCTTGAGCCCAGGAGTTTGAGGTTGCAGTCAGCTACGATGATGTAACTCACTCCAGCCTGGGCAACAGAGTGAGACTTTCTTTTCTTTCTGTAAAGAAAAGGGAGGGAAGGGAAGGGGAGGGGAGGGGAAGGGAGGGGAGGGGAAGGAAGAGGAGGGGAGGGGAGGGAAGGGAAGAGGGAGGGAGGGAGGGAGGAAGGAAGGAAGGAAGGAAGGAAGGAAGGAAGGAAGGAAGGAAGGAAGGAAGGAAATTATTCCTCTTTAAATACGTAAGTTAAATCCATTTATGTTTATTGAGATGACATATAAGACTGGCCTCAGTTCTGCCATATTGTTTCACATTTTCTGTTTTCATACACTTTATAGGCTTTCTCCATGTGTTCTGTTTCCTTTGGTTTGCTTTCTGTATGTAGTTATGATATTTAGGAAGGTTTGTAGTTCCGATATGGGCAGTGCACCATAGTCCCCTGCTATGAAAAATAATAAAAGTAGTGTTTTCTCCTTCTTCCCCATTCCCTTTTTCTCTATCCCACTACCCAATTGAAATCAATAATATAACCTTTCTTACTACTACATTTGTACTATTAAAAATGTATATATGCCTATCACTTGATCAGTCACCTTTTAATGATGTCATTTAAATCAGCGTAACTATTTTTAATTCACATATTCTTCACCCCAGTTTGTGTTAGTTGTAAAATTTTTGTATTGTGACTACTCACTTCAAGGTGAGTCCATCCCCTTCAGCAAGTGTATTCTTACAGCGCTTTCCGAAATGTGTTTTTCTCTGGGTTCTTTCACTAATCTTTTGCTTCTTAAATTTTTCTTTCTTTTTCTTAGCTGCTACCCCTCTCTGTTGCTTTTTCATTTTACAGTTCTATGAGTCATATTTGTCTTCGACTTTCATGGCAGATGGAATCTATGGTGGGGGGGTAGGGGTTGTTTTTTCCATTGTCCTTGAAGATTTTGTGTAGTTTTCAGGAAGAGAAAAAGAAAGAGGCTTACTTACCCAGACTTAGTCATCCTGGAAGTCCCTTTTTGTTGTTGTCATTTGTTTCTGATCATGTAGCCCTCTGCCATGCCCATTTAGGATGAAGCCTTGCAGAAATACAAAAGGAGTAACTCTAATTATAGGAATGGTAAGTGTTTTAACAAAATAATAAAGGAATCATTTGGGGGTAACCTTTTTAGCACCTTTCAAGGTACAGAAGTACGGTGTGAATGTTTGTTCCTTGTACAACTAATGTTGAAATTTAATTGCCATTCTAACAGTATTAAGGGCGAGACCTTTAAAAGGCGATTAGGACATGAAGGCTCTGCTCTCTTGGGTGAGACTAACGTTGGTATAAAAGGGCAAGTTCAGCCCTCTCTCACTTTCTTTTTGCACTTCCGCCATGTGATGGTGCCTTCTGCCATGTTAGGACACCCCACCAAGGACCTTGCCAGATGCCAGCCCCTTGGTATTGGGCTTTCCAGCCTCTAGAACTGAGAACCAATACATGTCTATTCATTATAAATTGCCCCGTCTGTGGTTTTTCTGTTACAGCAGCACAAAACAGACTAAGACAAGAAGTAAGTGGCCCTCTACTCCAGCAATGCAATTATCTGAAACAAATTCTAACCATTTCTCATCTGGTAATAACCATTTTCATTTCAGCTCAGTTTTACAAGTCTAATGTTATAAAATTATAGATCATTAGCAACAAATGTGATGCTGAAGTGGCTATTCTGTAAGAAATTTCAGCCATCAAGATTTTTTTTCTTGGAAAAGAAATGTCTTGTGCATATTCTTACTTATTCAAGGGGTTTTAAAAACTTGGGCGTAATCATAACTGCTGCGGTAAACACGACAGTGAACATTTCCATTTAGAGTACTTCGGGCAAGTTAAATAAGATGGGGAAGTATTGTTTGTCTATAAAGTCAGGGAACTGAGGAGGAAAAAAACCTATTGGTTATGTTACTTTTACTCATTGTTTAATTCCTGAGCCTTCTTGAAATACTGCCCAGCTCCTGTGAAATTGTTAACAGCTGTCTGAAGGCAGTAGACTGGTCATGAAATTCAAGTCATTGTCTGCTACAAGCAGACAGTCTGACTTTCAGCACAGTCTTAGTGATCAAGTTTGCCAAATGCCATACAACATTGCAAAAAGAAAAACTTTCATGCCTTGATACTCCACTGGAGGGCAAAGGAGAGCAATCTATTCCAGTAGAACAAAAATAAGCTTTCGGCCCCAACAGCCCATGTGTTCAAATCCTAGCTCCACTACTGACTGGTCTCAGGTTCCCATCTATAAGATGAGGAAAATCACACCTACCTCATACCATTGGTGTGCAGACCGAATAAGATAGTGTATGTAAAGTACATGGGACATAAGTCATCAATAAATGTCGGTGCCTCTCCTTTGTGCTTCTCAGGGCTTCCTTCCTTCCTTCCTTCCTTCCTTCCTTCCTTCCTTCCTTCCTTCCTTCCTTCCTTCCTTCCTTTTCTTCCTTTTATTGCTTGGACATCCCTTGGCAATAGTCCTTTTGGACTTCCCAAAAAGTAGGAAGCTTTTCGTTGGGGTAAGATAATTCTTTGTTTAGTGGAGTATATATACGCAGCCCTCGAGTTATCAGGAGTGGAGTGTCCTGTTTTTGCTCCTAAATATTATTTGTCTTCCTAATTTCCTCCTCATATTATGACATTTCTCACATTGTTTTATAGTTGTTTTTCCATCTCAATTTCAAAACATAGAAAGGCAAGAACTATACAGTTTCTTCTTCAAACCTACGATACCAATTGTATGAGCTATCTATCGTTGCATAACAAATTAGTCCAAAACATATCTGCTTAAAACAACAAACATTTATTTTCTTAGGGTTTCTCCAGAGGCAGCTTTGCTGCGTGGTCTGGCCAGGGTCTCTCATGAGATTGCAGTTAAGCTGTCTGCTGGGGCTACAGGCATCATTTTTCATATTCTTGGCTGTGTCATACAACATTCAACAGTGTTTTTCTCTCTCTTCTCTCTCTCTCTCGTTTAGATTCTATATGAGACAGAAATTCGAGAGTCAATTTACTTTTGGAAAAATCCCTGAAATGACTCCTAAAATATTATATGCATTTCAAGAAATTTAACACAGTTAAAGATCTGGTTAAAAGCTAATGACAGTAGTTGGCTTGGAATCAGGGGACATGTTGTCTGAAAAATGACACAACTTTAGCCACAAGATTTATATCCAACTCAGCTACACAGACACACATGCATGAGAGGCTTTCAGGGGCTGAGGAAGCAAAGATTCCCGCCTCACATGACCACAGGGCCCGCTCTCACTTAGTGGATTGGCAGGCACAATTTAAAAGGTTGTTTATTCATTTATTTATTTGCTTGTTTGTTTTTGCCAAGTCCAATTTGCGTAAATCAAATACGTTTGTGACTCAGTGCTGACGTGTTAAAGTGTAAAGAAGATTTCTGATTCATCTGTAAGCACCGAATTATTAATTCCATAGAATTTGATTTCTCACCTTATGCTTTGTCTGTCTGTCATGCCAGCGCTTTGCTCTGCTTGCTGACTGATGCTCAGAAATGTTCTAATATCAGAGAACCGGGAAGCCAAAGCCCTTTTTGCAGAATATAATAAAATATTGGCATGTTGTATTCCAATCACACAAATAACATAATACTTTAACACAAAATTGTTTGGGTATTTTAGGTCTATACTGATTAGGATTATTGGATTTAATTACATTTACACAGCATGAGAGGCAATGGAAAATTGTAGCCACAGTATACAGATCCAAACACACAAACACACATGCTTTTGAATCAAACCTATCCTTTTTTTTTTTTTTTTGAGACAGGGTCTTGCTCTGCTGCCCAGGCTGGAGTGCAGTGGCTCAGTCATAGCTTGCTGCTGCCTCAAACTCCTGGGCTCAAGGGATCCCCAACCTCAACCTCCCAAGTAGCTGGGACTAATGGCACGTGCCACCATGTCTGGCTAATTTTTTTGTTTTGTTTTTTTGTAGAGACAGGGTCTTGCTATGTTGCTCAGGCTGGTCTTGAACTCCTGGGCTCAAGCAATCCTCCTCATGCTTCTGCCTCCCAAAGTGCTGGGATTACAGGTGCGCATCCAGCCCAAACCTACCCCTTAATATCAGTTTGTTGTGGGCTCATTTGTCTAGTTGCCAGCTAGTCCTCTTGGCAGATAATCAATGGCACCTGTGCAAAGTTTAAAAAATGCAATATTTTAAAAGGTATTCTGGAAAAACAAATTTCAGAAAAATTTCCTTGATTAATTTTCCCCCCAAACTGGATTACCATTTATGAAGTTACCAGTTATGAAGATCATAAAATCCCAAATGTTCTTCTTCCATTATCCTTGTTAAAAAAATAACATCTCCTATCTGGAAATTTAAAGCTGTGTCCTCTATGGAGAGTATGTACTCCCTAGTTTTATGCAATCTTTATTTTCTGAGTGATGTCTTTACGACTAGCTATGTTTAACAGTTAGCTCTGATATAGGTACAGACACAGGCACACCTTGGTTAAGGGGAAAGGAGCATTACATAAACTGGCTTCTCTGACCAGAATATTGCTAGAATGTAAGTGCCATGAGTGCAGGGACTTCTATATGTATTTGCTCACTGATGTTTCCCTAGAGCGCTATATATTGAGCACATAGTAGGGGCTCAATAAATATTTGTTGAATGGTTTTATGGTTGAAACCATTGTTTACGTTCCACCAGCTTTTGTCATATGTTTTCTTAAAATGTTTATACCTCTGTTTTAGTTCCCCAAGGCTACCATAACAAATTACCACAAACTTGTTGGCTTACAACAAAAGAAATTTATTCTCTCACAGTTCTGCAGACCAGAGGTCTGAAGTCAAGGTGTCAGCAGGGCCACGTTCCCTCTAAAGGCTGCAGGGGTGAACTTCTTCTTGGCTCTTAGAGTTTCTGATGGCTCCAGGCATCCCTTGGCTCGTAGCCGCTGAAGTCCAATCTCTGCTCCCATCTCCACATGGCCTTCCCCTGTCTCTGTGTCTTCTCCTCTTCCTATAAGCACATTTGTCATTGAATTTAGGGTCCACCTGGTTAATCCAGGATGATTTAATCTTGAGATCCTTCCACTTCGTTATATATACAAAGACCCTTTTTTCAAAGAAGGTCACCTTCACAGGTAGCTGGGATTGGAACTTGGACATAAGTTTTTGGTGGTCACAATTCAGCCCACTACAACCTCTAACCACCAATTTTAAGATTCTATGCATTCCAAATTCATTTAACACACATTTGTTAAGTGTCTATTATGTGCCAGGCACAAGACAGTAAAGATTCAGACATCAGTATGATGGGGCCACTGGCTGTCCGTAGCCGGATGATAACTTACCAAAGGGTTTCACTCTAAAGCCCTCAATAATAAAATAAAATGCATTTTAAACTGACATAAAAGGATCTCTTATCTATTCTGCATCTCTTCATATTAATTTTTCCCATAAATTCTAATGCACACTCTTCATTGATGTTAATTTTTCAATTGCCCTACCATTCATCTCTTCAGATGTTATTAGTTCAAGTCCATTTCTTTCAGAAAAACTCCATGGTGTGAAACAATTTTAATTAGTTTCAACATATTTCCTTTCACCACAAATCAGAGTTGTGCAGGAGCATTAAATTCAGTGGGAACCCGTTTATTCCTGTACCATTTTGTCGTTAACACCAACATCCCTCTGGCTGAGGTTAACCGTATTTTGTTTTAGTCTAGTTTCTTCACAAAGCAGAGCCTAAGAAAATGTAGGTAGTTTATTTGGGAAATAATCCTAGGGAGCAGGAGTGTGGGATGGGTGGTCGGGGGACTGGGGAAAGAAGGAGAAATGAAATAGGAATACGTGGCCAAGTGTTGGACCATGTTGGAACTGGTGTTGGACCCTGTAAGACCTTCTGAAGCTTTATGAAACATGTTTCATGGGCAAAAGAGGAAAACATTTATCCACTTGTTGGCTTCCATCCCTCATTCATCATGAAATTGCTACGTGAAGGACTGAATTTTATAACATTCTGGGAATCTGTGGGGGCAGGGGGAAGCCAAACAGGGCTTATTGCCATGAATTGTAAACACAGTCATCTGTAGTTGAGTGCCATTGTAATGGAGGCAGCTTTGGTACAGATAAAAGCATTACTAACAACTTAAGTGAAAAACTTGCATTTCTGTCTCCTCTCTCATGCTTACTAGTCATGTAATGATGGGTGGGACACCAAAACTTCATTTCATTTTCAATAAAGTGAAAATAATTACACCTCCTTGAGATGTTGCTAAAATTATACCAAATAAAACATCACGATCCTCACTGACTTACCATCCCCTGACCACCAGCACCATAGTGAGCATCCCATAATAAATAGCAGGAGTGATTAGGAAAAAAAAAGGAGAAAATAAGAGATATTATATCTTTACAAAAAAAGGTATAAGCCTATATCTTAATAATAATATACTAGTCATCCTATTGCATCCTCTTCTATCATTTCCATGAAATTTCCATTTGATTCATTTAAATGTATTTCACAATACTAAAATTAACTATTTAAAGTGGTGGAAAGACCTTTGGACTCTTAGTGACATTCATTTCATCATAAAGCAGAATTATAAAGGTTTATATAACCTATGTGTAGTTTATATGGTCTTTTATGCTTACACTTTACAAAGAAGTGTTCAACATGAAGTAAAATCATAGAACTGTATGATTTACAACTTTTCAAGCTGAATATAGAAGCTGTATAGAGAATCTTGGAAAACAAATAATTTGTACAAACTAGCTTTGCTGAAGAATAATGTACTCTGATAATCCTAACTCCAACGTACATGTCATCCCTAGAGAGACCACCCTAGACATTTAATTTATTTATTTATTTATTTATTTTTGAGACAGAGTCTTACTCTGTTGCCCGGGCTAGAGTGAGTGCCGTGGCATCAGCTTAGCTCACAGCAACCTCAAACTCCTGGGCTCAAGCAATCCTTCTGCCTCAGCCTCCCAAGTGGCTGGGACTACAGGCATGCGCCACCATGCCCGGCTCATT
>CAUYRT010047280.1:0-21851 GCA_963574885.1 Lepilemur ruficaudatus
GTACTGGGCTGGGCTGGGCGTGGTGGCTCACACCTGTAATCCCAGCACTCTGGGAGGCCAGGGAGGGAGGATTGCTTGTGCCTAGGAGTTCGAGACCAGCCTGAGCAAAAGCGAGATCCCGTTTCTACAATAAATAAATAAATAAATAATAAAAAGATAAACCGTAAGAGAGATTTAATAAGATTATCATAAAGTCAAGCAATACACGTTATGGTGCCTTATAACCTCTCACAAAAGTAAAAGCCATATGCTATTGGTCACATGGCCACGAGTCCAGAATTCAAGGGAATATACAGAGTATTTAAGGCGAATATATTTCAAGACAGGAATGTCTATTTCACCACACACTGTCTCTCCTCTTAGCAAGCCAATGTGAGCCCGGAAGAGAAGGGTCGGGCGGAGCCAGAAGGGGCGGTGGATCTTAAGGTAGAAACAGCAGAGAGAGCGGGACAGAGTGCACCGGGATGCAGCCTCCCTCTTGCTCCACCCTATCTAAAGCCAGTGGGGAAGCGCCAGGCTCGTATTGCCAGATGAGCCAAGAAACCCAAAAGCTGTGATGGAGGACAAGGGACTGGGGGCGGGCTGAGGAATCGGCTAACTCTCCCCTACCACCTCAAGGCAGAGGGCCAAGCTTGAGGCCGGCGGCAGCCCACCATCCTACGACCCTCGGCCTTGACCCAGAGTCCAGAACGGCCAGATGCGGGGCGCATGCGCACAGTGCCGCTCCGCACGCAGCAGGGCCACCGCCCACCCCTCTGCCGACTCCCTGCCACAGACTATGCCAGGCCCCACGCCGCCTCACGCCCGAGCAGGGCCTCGGAGCCCCGTAGCCACGGGTGCCGCCCCCCAGGCCCTGGACGCGGGAATCACCTGGGTCCGGACCTTTGGGCTTACACCTCCAGATGACGTGCTAGCGCCGAAAATCTCAAAACGGTTCTTCAGATCAGCGCGCAGCCAGTGTCCACCGAACTTGCTACAGTTTAAGCTCAGCGCCTTCCTGGTTCCAGTGCCAGGCAGCGCCAGCCGAGCTATCGAGTGCATCGATGGAGGCTGCCAGGAGCTAGGAATGCCGAGGGAGTAGATTGTCACGCCGCCAATTTTTTGTTTGGCGTTTGTTTTGCGTGCTTGTTTAATTTGATTTTCTTGTTCCCAAAAAGCAATAAAGGTGGGACTGGAGGATGTTATTCCCTTAGTAATCTTCGTTATCGTCACATATAATCAGCAAACAAATCTGCCTTGCAGGAAGTTATGTTTAAGACACCCACACATAGCAAAATTGGTTAGCTCATGCTGGAGGAGGGGAAACTCACCCAACAATAATAAATCATGGGATTGCGTCTGTATAGAGTTGTGTGTGATTAAATTGTAATGATTTATTTGCAAAAATGCATTAAAATTCAGTGTTTCTTCTGCCCTGAAGGTGAAGGCACTCAGGTTGGGTACAAATTAGTTTCTCAGATTAAAGTAACTGGTTGGGAGAGGAATAGGAGAAAGCTGCCAAGGTGGGGATCGGTTTCTTCTGAAAGAGAAATCAAACTTACAGAGTTTTTTGTTTCAGTTAACAGAAATTAAAGAGATTCTGCATTTTCTGTAACTCATAGTGCATTATTTATTTTTCCTTGTATGAAAATTATTTTTGCCTTATTTACTATCAGTAAGCAAAGCTAAGGAGGTAAATAAACTGTTGAGGTTGGTATGGGTGACTGAGAACCAACTCATTCACAACTGCTAGATAACCAAACTACAGTTTTCTGCAGACATTTTACATGGTATAAATCACCTCCACGATATATTTTTCATAAATAATTGTACCTAAACTCTACAGTTTTGAGAGACCTTTTTAAAACTTAACTACAACGCTACATGTTAATTTTAAACAATTCAAGAGCTGGGGGAACACTTGGGGTCTAGAATTTTACTGGACCCTGTCCTTAGGCTGTCAGCTGAGCTTTACCCTCAATGCTTTTTACCAAAACTGTATTTTGAAATGTCCTGTTTCTGGAAAATATTTGCTGTATAATGAAACAACATTGTTAGAAGTTTGTGAGCATTTACTAGTACATGATTTTAAAACCTTAGATTTTTAAAATTAACCTTAGGCAAGTAGGAATCCGTGGTCGGACACTAAAGATTTCTCATAGTTTCATCTGATGTCAACACTGCTATACCTAAATATACAATGAGCCAATAAGCTGAGATCATGGGAAAACTTATTGGTTTGAATTACACAGCAATTGTGTCTGAGACTTCCTTGAATATCTTTAAAGTGGTTATTTTTCCCTCAAGCTCTTTAGATTAAATATGAGTTCAGACCTAAAAGTCATGTACTTGAAAGAGCAAAGAAATAGCTCATGGGACTTCTGGTCCTTTATCAGATTTCTAATAGTGGTTATTTGGGGGCTGTTTGTGAATATGTGTTTAACATCTCAGTTTGAGAGCTCTTTGAGCACCATATCCATTCATTCTGCTAAATAATCTTGAAAGTGGATTTTCATAAAGGACTAAAGTTTTATGATTATTCCCCACGTATAACATCAGAATTACAGTGGTTACATAGAGTGAAATCATGTTTGTTTCTAAATTCCTATAACTTTGGAAAGTTTGAGTATTTGAGTCTTTTTTGTGGTGTAATAAAACCAAAGAAAGTACTCATATAATTCATTAATACCTAAAATCTACTGCCATTGAAAACTTAAAGATATTAACTCTCCTAAATGTAGCAAAAAATGAAATGTTTTAAGAAGATAACTTTAAGATAACTTCAGAGTACAAGAGAACAAAAGGCAAAGCAACATTTCTAAAAAGCATAATTTCCATCCTTAAATTCAGCAAATGTGAACATTTTAATCTGAGGTGCACTGTAGTATTAACAGAAAGTTATATACAGCCTCTATGTACATATATTTGAGAAACCACTAATATATCAAGTTACTATTGTGTTCTCTTTTTACAAGTGTTTCAGGTTATTTTGATGGAACTTCTTAAATTATCTTAGCTTTGTTTTGATGCCTTAACCAATGAGTGGAAGATCTACATATTAATGTTCTGTAATTGCTTTTATTTTTACTAAGAGTGTAGATCCAGGATAAAGCACAAGTTATCTTTAACATCGGAAAGCCTGCGTTAATATTCGGAGAACTCAAAAATGTTCCCAAAGCCACACTTAAAAAAGTATATCTCTTTATACACTCAAGTAAATATAACTTCCCGTATTTAAGTATTCTTTTATGAGTATATATTTGCATAGCCACACTTCTCACAGCAAGCCTGGTCCTGCACAATACAGACTAATGACTCAGGAATACAAGGGTTCTTTGCATGTAACAATCTGTTCCAGTAAAATAGTCCAGAAATAGAATTTTAAATTGTGTGAGTGTGTGTGTGAGAGAGACAGAGAGAGAGAGAAAAGTCCTTTTACTCCCTGAGAGTGTCCCTTTGAACAGCCCACAATAAATAAAATTAGATAGGACACAAACTTAACGTCGATTTTTTTTTCAAACTCGAAGAGGGATAATCTCTTGTTTTTCAGAATTAAAAAATCAACTAGGATGTTTCTCAGGATGCTAAAGAAAAGCTCCTGTGGTTCATCGTGGAGGGGTCAGAATGCAGGGAGTTTCATGGAAGAAGGGTGAGAGTCCCGAGACCTCAGACAGGAAGCGAAGTGGAGCTGCCCTTGACCAGGCGCTAAGGAAACACTAAAATGAGATCTGTCAGGGGACAGCTGCTCGGGAAACGTGTTAAATCGACGGGTCCCTTCTAGCGGGGTCTGCTCATAGAGGAGTCGGCTTGAACTCCAGGATGCGAATAATGGAGTGAATTATACGGACTGGAGCGAGGAGCTTGGTGAAGACCCGGCCTCACCCTGGCTGCGGGCCGGGAAGCTCCTAAAAGGAGCTACGCGAGTCGAAGAAGCTGCAAAGAACCCTGACTCTGAACCGGGATGTGAAGCCAGGATGATGCCGGATGGCGGAGCTACGGCGGGGGCCGAGTTGGGCTAGAGAGCAGGGTATGCAGGGGAAAAGGGGCGGAGATGCAGGATTAGGATGCGGGGTCAGGATGCGGGAGTGGGCTGCGGGGCCTGTTAACTGCTGTGGGGCTGATGTCGACCAGGGACCAGTGGCAGCAACGCGAAATCCAGCAATTGCGCGGCACCCTGACGCGGGGCAAAGCTGTAGGGTCGGATGCTGTGTCTGGATACCCGACTGACTCCAGGAGCTGCGCACTTGTCAGTTTCCTTTTGGTCCCACCCCGCGGAGTCCATCCAGCTCCCCAGTGTTTAACTAAGTCGTGACACCAACGCAAAATCCACGCCTAATTAAATTAATTAGGGATTCTTGTCAATCCTGGATTAATGACCAAGAGCACAGGCGACTGAGGCTATCTGAAAACCCAAACGGCCAGGGACCGGCCGTCTCTCCCTGCCCCCTCTGGTCCCCCTGAGCTGCCCTCCCATTCCAGCCTCAGCCCGCCGGGACTCCAGCCTCAATCAATCTCAATCTCTCTCTCTCAATCTCTCTCTCTCTCTCTCTCTCTCTCTCTCTCTCTCTCTCTCTCTCTCTCTCTCTCTCCCCTCCACCCCCAGGTAGTGGCGCAACTGCTGCTACCCGGGAAGGGGGCTCACTCCGAGTTGCAAGGGGAGGTAATTTACTCAGAACAAGGGGCCGCCTTTAGGAAGTATAAATAGTGAGACTTCAAGTGCAGCGTTGCTATCAGATCTGAACTCTCCGCAGGAAGGATTGTCAAAGATCTTAACATTGAACAAGCGCGCTCAGGCAGGGAAGCATCAGTTCCCATTTCCCTCCGGCGGCTCCCGCCCCTCCTCTTCTCCTCCTTCTCCTCCTCTTCCTCCTCCTCCTCCCCCTCCTCCTCCTCCTCTTCTTACTTCTTTTTTCTCCTTCTACTTCTCTTCTTTCTTCTTTCTTCTCCTCTTTTTCTTCTTCTTCCTCTTCCTTCCTCTCCTCCCCCACCTCCTGTCCCATTGATGTGTTATTATTGGGGGGGCTGGAGCAGTAAAAAAAGAAGAAGGAAAAAAAGAGCAGAACTCGGCTGGGAGAGGTTGAGCGCGGGGCTGACGGGCGGCGGCGGCGATGGAAGAACTTACGGCGTTCGTCTCGAAGTCTTTTGACCAGAAAGTGAAGGAGAAGAAGGAGGCGATCACGTACAGAGAGGTGCTGGAGAGCGGGCCGCTGCGCGGGGCCAAGGAGTCCACCGGCTGCGCGGAGTCGGGCCGCGACGACCGCAGCAGCCCGGCAGTCCGGGCGGCCGGCGGAGGCGGCGGCGGAGGAGGAGGAGGCGGAGGCGGAGGAGGCGGAGGAGGTGCAGGAGGAGGAGGAGCAGGCGGAGGAGCTGGAGGAGGGCGCTCTCCCGTCCGGGAGCTGGACATGGGCGCTGCCGAGAGAAGCAGGGAGCCGGGCAGCCCGCGGCTTACGGAGGGTAACGGCCTGACCCCCGGCCGCGGTTCCCCTTCCCGCCTTCCTGACTCCTCTCGGGCGGGAGAGGACCCTGAGGCCCAGCGGGGAGGAGGGGCGGGACTCAGAAAGGCCCCTAGACCCCAGCTTTGAAAGCTAGAGTGATAGTAGAGGGGTAGGTGTCCAGCGGTGTGCATGGTCGTGGGTGGGGTCCTAGTGTGTGTGTGGTGGGGGGGTGGGATGAGAGCTTGTGGGGTTTGTGCGCGCCCTTCCCGGATGCTCCCGTAACACCGAAATGCGTTTTTCACCAGCCGGATGGTGGGCCGGCAGCCGGGATGGCCCGCAGGCGGACGTGGAAGTTCGCGCGGCGGGCTACAGGAGAGGGTGCTGGACCAGGCGGCTGATTAAGGCTAGCATCTAGCGCCGAGTTTGCGGGAGCTTTTTCCCTAGGCCTGAGAGAGAAGGGCAGAGAGGGAGAGAGAGAAGCTTCACCCTCAAGTCACCCCAGGGGTTGGGACCACCAAGATCCCTTGAACCCCACAAAGACCCGGAATCTCTGGATCTTGGGGGCCAAAACTTCCCATTCTCTTTGAGCTATGGAGGCAGAACGAATCCAAGGCAAGCTAAGGTCCAGGCTAAGCTGCTTCTCCCTGGCAAGGCGTTTAGGTTTCTTTTTGGTGGGTTGTTTTTTGATAGTTATTGTTTGGAATCACCCAGTCCTCTGGTTTTGTAGAGGAAAAATCCTTTGATGCCAGCAAGGAGTTAGGAAACGGCTTTATCTAAATGGTAGAGCGTCCTGTACCAATTCAAAAGAGTTCAACAATAAAATTAATTTGGCACTTGGTGCCTGCAGTAACTGGTGTACTGCCATATTTTTCCAATTAAGAAAATATGTGGCATGCGTAGAATCACATATTTAAGCAAGCAATTAAGTTGTTTATAACACGGTCTGTTCCTGTTTAGACCATTAAGTGGAAATTTGGGAACGAAATAGAGATTATATTAAGTCTATTAATCAACTTGATATTTGGGCATGTTTCTCTTTGAAGCCTCAAAAGTTTGAGGGGCATCCACTGTGTGGATGACAAGTAATAGACAAAGCCTTCTCACCCCTTTGGCAGAATCTGAAGGGTGTGTTTTCATATTCAATTTCACTACAATATCAGTGGAAATATTTTCCTATTAAATTGGCCCCTAATGTTTATTATAATGTAATCCACTTCCTTCCTGAAGAAAGGACAAAATGTCCGCAAAACGAACTCGGGAGAACTAGAAATGCGGGCAACACTTAGGATCACCGTAGCTAGAATGCCCGGCTGGGCTGAGATCTAGCGACTCTTCCTTCCCAGCCCTAACACCGGGTCCTCCTAAATTTGGAAAGTGATAAAATAACTGTCAGGGGCTCAATGCAGACTTCCCCACCGTAAGCCCACAGCTCCAGGCCTTGGGTTCGCCAGCGCGCCTGGCAGCTAAGTTAGGGTCTGAACCCCGGGCGCGCCTAGTTCCTGCAATTGTTTATTTCCAAGCTCTGGGCAGGTATTAATTTCTCTGCAGACCAGCTCTTCCCAGGAAATGATTTTTAACACCCATGCGCTGGGAAGAACTGCAAACAGCCTCGACTATCCAAACTCAGCTTTGACACCTTAAAACCCCGAGTCTCCGACTTAGGCGCAGAGGATAAAGGTTCCAGGGGAACCTTATGTTGATAGTCCCCCTTGGCTATATACATACACACACACACACACACACACACACACACACACACACACAATACGTATGCATACACACTCACACACCCCTCGGGTTGCTCTGTATACACACACTAGCAGAGCTCCTGTTTTTAAAGGGAAGAGGACAGGAAAGTAGCAACGGATGTGTGCAAACCCAGAGCAGAAAAATGCATATTTTATTAAACATCCGAGCTGTTGGATGCATGAAAAGGCTTTGAGCAACCAATAGAAACGGAGGATCGCGAATGTTCAGCTTGAACCTGTTGATCTCTGTGGGTTAAGCGTTTAGGGTCGGGTCTGCGTTTCCACGGACGAGGGAGAAGGAGAGAACAGAGGCAGCGGTCGGTTTCGCGCGTCACCCGAGGCTGGTTTTCCGTCTCTTGCCTTCTGGCCCGGCGTGGGCGACGAGCGCTTCAGGCCGCCAACATGGCGTGGGCGCCCGTGCTCCTGCGACCCTGGTCCGCCAGTGGGGATGGGGACTACCTGGCTGCCCACGAGGCCGTCCTCAGGGTTTGGCTCGAACCCTGGGGCAACGTGGGGCGCCTGGGGATGCGGCTCACTGCGCCGCACAGCACCCGAGTCTTGTTCCCCCGCTGCTATCCTTCGGTCCGATTGTTCCTAAATTAGACCAGCAAGTTTGCGAGAGGCAGAGAGCCAGCGGTGGTGAGAGCTGGCCTGAGAACAGGCCAGTCCGCTGGGAATGGCCAGTGTGACAGGCCTGTGGGTGGCCTTGCCGCGCCCTTCTGCGCAGACCGCGCTCGGTGAGAGGCCCGGCGCGACGCTTTTGATATTTGTGAGTGCTTGGGACTGAATGAGTGCGAGAGAGGGCGAGTGGAAAACATTTTGTGTGTGCTGGCGAGGGCAGGGGACCATGGGATAGTGAAGTAGTGAGCTAAGGCCGCAGTTGCGCAGGAGGTGGGTAGGTGAATGCCCATCTTGCGACCGGGCGGCCTCCCAGACTTGACCTTTGCGCTAGTCCAGAATCTTTTTCCTCTGGGCGGTGTGAGGACTTGGACCAAGATTCTGGAAGGGCGAAAGAATAATTTTCTATTCTTATTTGAGACAAATCTGGTAACAGGATTTGCTGTGCTGTTTTTATCCGTGTGTACGGATGTGTGTGCACGCGCGCGTGTTGGTGTGTGTGCGTGGACGCACGTGTGGCCCCGTCCGTGGTGCTTCCTTTAGTGTCCCCGGAGCTGAAAGATCGCAAAGAGGATGCGAAAGGGATGGAGGACGAAGGCCAGACGAAAATCAAACAGAGGCGAAGTCGGACCAATTTCACCCTGGAACAACTCAACGAGCTGGAGAGGCTTTTTGACGAGACCCACTATCCGGATGCCTTCATGCGCGAGGAACTGAGCCAGCGGCTGGGGCTGTCGGAGGCCCGAGTGCAGGTACCCAGCTGCGAGGTCTAGGGCCCAGGGAGCAGAGAGGGAATACGCCTGGGGTTGGAGAGGCTCCTTGGGGATACACGCTGAGGGTGCGGGTTCAAGTGTCTGGTGTAAGATGAGAAGGAAATGGGTATCTTTACTGGAGATCTTATTTTCCAAAGTAAATCTTAGTCCTAAGGCCCCCCCCACCCCCTTTCTCATCCCAACATATGTTCCTAGCAGAAGAAAGCTGTGCTGGGCTTGCTCCCAGAGTTTGTATAAACCACACCCCCCTCGCCTCGCGCTGGCTTTAATGTGGTTTAATCCTAATGGGCCTACTTTTATAACGCTTAAAAAAATATCCCACAGAAAACCTTTTATCTCTGGATGCCTCAAAAGTTACAACGAGTATTTTGCTCGCCTGAGTTGTGTTTCGTTCAAGGTCTGCTCTGAGGTCCAGGTTTGCCAAGCGGATATGCCAATTAGGTTTATAGAAGTAAAGACTATAAAGAAAATTAGCAACTGTTAAGTGCTAAATTTACAGTCTGCCGTTAGAGGTCGATCTGAAACTATGTGTGAAACAGCAGAGAAGTAAACGCATTTTGGCCACTCTTTCTTTGTTTGCTTAACCAAGGCAAAGGAACCTGAACCTACAGAAACTCAATTTTAAAACAACACATATCTTAATATTGGTGTTTCTAAAGCTTGACCCCCAGCAAGAGCCTGTGAAGTTAGGAGTAGAGATTTTCTTTATTGATTGTGGAGTGAATCTAAGAGCAAAAATGGGCAGAGGGCAAAATTATGTGCATATATATATATCCTTTTAGCTTTGTGGCAAACAAATTTAAATGTTTCAGATTGTATTTCCGCTCATATAAAACAGGAGAAAATGATGGTCATTATTTGTTTGAACACATGGAGCAGTTTTAGGCCGAACATCTGCAGCTGTTACAAAGTATCACTGTAACAGATACTCCCCGGCTCTCTGGGCGCAGAGACCACCATCTGTAGCGAACTATGCACAATTCTTGTGGGGCTTCCCCAATCTTGTAATAGGATCAGGAAAAAAACAGAGCAGTCACGTTGAAGGAGAAAAGTAATAATAGGCCGCCTTGGTCATCACAGCGTCAGCAGAGCTTTCCTTTTTAAGCCTCTTTTGCTTTGCTCTGTGCACTGAGATCTCTAGAGGCTCAGCAACCCTTTAAAAATATGATGATAATTATTACAGTGTGATTATTAGTATCTCAATTTCAACTCTTCTAGGGGAAAAAAGAGGCAAGAAGCCTCAGGCCATGTGAATTACACAAAAGATGCCACCCTGGCATGAAATCCACCCTTCTATTATAGTAAATAGCAGGGGAATTTTTGAAGATTTACATTGACTATGACACTTGACTTCAAAAACATACCAGTAAAAGCTCTGAAACAATATTTTACTTTCATGGGTTTTTAAAAACATTAATTTGTGAATCAATCAATATGCTGCATCATTCAAACTGGAGTATAAAAACAAGCTTTATTTTAATTTTTAAAAACCTGTCATACTGCCTATAAAAGGTGGCAAGTTTATTTCAGAAGGTTACACCCAGGAAAAAGATAGCATCTAGGGGTGGCTTGTTTCATACCCCACACCCCTTTTTCAGAGTGCTCTTCTTTTTATCTCTTAAGAAGTGAACTTTATTGTTGTTCTTTGCTCTTTTCATACATTTATTTAAGTTTTAGAGCTATTTTCTAGATGTTTCCCTACTATCCTAACTGCAAGCACTGGCTTTTTCTATAGAAGCAAATTAGATTATCATGATAATAGCAGACAATTATTCTGCTACTGTGTTACACTCTGCTGCACAGAGGAACAGAGAAATTCTAAACTTCTTTGTAGTGAGGCTTTTATGACACTAATTACCTTTCCCCCACCCTTAAAACTCTCCCCCCTCCAAAAGTCATTATTTGCTTTGGTGTTGGTTTTTCTTTAAGATGAAGCTAATTAATATTACAGGCTATTAATGAGCACATTCTTCTCAGGTCTTAACTAGGCAAACATCTAAATCCATTATGATGTTGGTATCAGGTACCAGGGAGAGTTTTAGACCTTGGGGACTCTGTTATGTGAAAAGATAAAACCAGGACTAATAGTAATCTCTCAAGAAACAATTTATCTGGAAAAGTCTATGAAATTTATTTTTCTATTTTTGTAGTTCATTTACATTTTTAACTTTGGAAATCAAGGCTGTTTTGTACAATTCAAAGATTGCTTGCTATGTCTCCCAAGCCTTGCCTAAAACAGTATTCTTTTCTCTTTGTACTAATTAAAAAAATTTTTTTTGAGTCGTAACATCTAGGTTTTATATTTTTCCTCTTTAACTTGTAGGTTTGGTTTCAAAATCGAAGAGCTAAATGTAGAAAACAAGAAAATCAACTCCATAAAGGTATGCTTCTCATACAAGGAATATTTTATATTTTAAGTAAAAAGAGAGGTGGAGAAAATTGTTATTACAAAGACAGAAAAAAAAATCTCACAGATGACAGTGGTCCTTGATTTAAGAGTCTTCTCCAAAGGCAGTTAATGAGAGTCCTAAACTCTGGGAGTCATTTACATTTATTCTAATTATGGCAGCAGTTTGGAAAGATATCAGTCCAATTCCAAAGAAATTAGTTCTATCTTGTACCATTTGGAACCCTGGAAAACAATGCTAGAAATGTTAACCTTAGATTATTGTGTTTTGTTTTCCTATTCTTTACAGGTGTCCTCATAGGGGCTGCCAGCCAGTTTGAAGCTTGTAGAGTCGCACCCTATGTCAATGTAGGTGCTTTAAGGATGCCGTTTCAGCAGGTGAGTACAGCCTAGTTTCAAGTTGTTTTTAAATGTAAAAACATGTTTGCTTGAACTGTTGAACATTCCCTGTCTCCAAGCCTAGATGTCCGTGTCTGTGCAGTTGGAGAATCGATTTTGAGATGATATAGTGGGGCCACTCCCCTTTAAAAACCTATACAGTGTCAAAAGCCTGAATGCTTAGTCCCTTCTGTCCTCATGGGAACCTCCAGAGGCCTGAGGGCAGTAACTCATTCTTTAAAAATGCGCTAAAGATTGCACTTGGGGTAAGGAAGGAAAAGCCATTTGATTAAGATTTTGTCAAATCCAATACAGAGGTTAGTGCTAAGATATTTCTAAGACAACCCTCTAAATATTTTCCTAGGTATTTTCTACCCCTTAGTCACATTAAATATCTCTGACAGAAGAAAAATAAACACAAGTACTCCTAACTCAGACTTGTTTTTTAAGAGCTATCTCTGAAAACAAAGCTTTATCTCTGGTAGAGAGGGAAGTCTTGGTCTTCCTAAAGCCACCCTACCTCTGCAATCCCTTTCTTAGCCATAAAGAAACCTTGAAGAGTACATTTTAAAAGGACAGCCTGCAGCAATGATTTAATCCTAGGAAATCTCAGTGCTCTGAACTCCCTGCTCTCCAAGCCTGAGGGCGAATTCCTTTCCCAACCAGCAACTGACCTACCTCATCCTCAGCCAGCCAGGCCCCCTGCTTGGCATGACTATGATGTCATGAATTAGCTCTCAGTCACCAGAGCCCTGAACTGGGGACACACCTGGGTGTGCCCTTGTATTGAGAGTTAATGTTGGGGAGATCTTAGCTCTCATAGTGCCACGGGACTCTGCCATCCTGGTGCTGGGCTTTTGAAACAGGAGAGTGACTGGAGAAAGAGGGATGAGGGACCTTAAAAGGTGACTCTTACCCTCAGAAAATGATTTGGGCCAGCAGCAGCACCATCTGGGAGATTGTTAGAAATTCAGAATCTCAGGCTGCAACCTAGACCTTATGAATCAGAATCTACATTTTAACAAGATCCCCAGTTAATTATGTGGCAGTGAAGTTTAGAAGTACCGACTCACAGTTGTGCCAGTTATGAAGATGCAATGACTTCCCTAAGTGACACGAAAAAGTTTTGTAGTTTGCTTGTACTTCAGTGCTTTAGGAATGGGGTAAGAGGTGTAGAACAGCAGCAGGAGATGAGGGTAATGGCCCTCACCCCCAGTCTTTCCAATATGCCATTTCAACCTGGCTCCTGAGGGAGCAGCCACATTCCTGCAAACGGGGGTCCTGGGGATCCAGGGAGCACTTGAGTATCCGTGTGACACTCCAGATTCAGCAACAGGCTGAATAAGATGTGCAGCCAAACGTCCCTTCCCTATCCCCTATCCCAACCCAATCTTCCCCCAGCCAAGCTGGACGCCGTTAATGCTCTGTTTCTATTCTGTTGTCACCCTAGGATAGTCATTGCAACGTGACGCCCTTGTCCTTTCAGGTTCAGGCGCAGCTGCAGCTGGACAGCGCTGTGGCGCACGCGCACCACCACCTGCACCCACACCTGGCCGCGCACGCGCCATACATGATGTTCCCAGCGCCGCCCTTCGGACTGCCGCTTGCCACGCTGGCCGCGGACTCGGCCTCCGCCGCCTCGGTTGTGGCAGCTGCCGCCGCCGCTAAGACCACCAGCAAGAACTCCAGCATCGCCGATCTCAGACTGAAAGCCAAAAAGCACGCGGCCGCCCTGGGTCTGTGACACCAACGCCAGCGCCAATGTCGCGCCTCAGGCGCGGCGCTCAGCCTGCACGCTCTCTGCGCCCCGCTGCTTCTCTGATACCCTTTGCCGACCTCCGGAGCCTGCCCTCTTTCCGCTCCTTATTCCCTGTCGCATCCCAGACTTGGAGGGCCGGACTCCACGCGGGACCCGGGATCCCACGAGGCGCACCAGCTCAGTGGCTCCTGCCCGCTTTCTACCCAAGGCCCTAGAATTCGGTTTTGTAGGAGGAGGGTTTGGGGAAATCTGGAGAGAGACTGGACAAGGGAGTGCTGGAACCCGCGGAGTGTGGCTCACGAGAAGGCTGCAACGGTGGACTCTTGCATAGAAATAAAATCTTGTTAACAATAAAAAATGAGCAAAAACATTTTAAAAAATAGAAAAGACAAACCAGAGATAAAAAGACAAAGGGAACTTATTTCTTATTGCTATTTGGAAGAAGCTGAAATCGGAGAGCGACAAGGAGTTATTAAAGTATTTTATACATTTAAAAATATGGAAAAATAACTCGGACGAATCTCGAGAGAATGGGGGCGGGGGGAGGTTACCAACCTAACTGTATGTTTTGTTTTGTTTTTTAATGGGCTAAGAAGGCAAAACAGAAGGAAGAGGTATACTTATTTAAAAAACTAAGATGAAAAAAGTGCGCAGCTGGGAAGTTCACAGGTTTTGAAACTGACCTTTTTTCTGCGAAGTTCACGTTAATATGAGAAATTTGATAAGAGAGGCGGGCCTCCTTTTACGTTGAATCAGATGCTTTGAGTTTAAACCCACCTTGTATTGGAAGAGCAAGAAGAGGGAAGACAGTGTAAAGACAAGGAGAGAAAAAAGAATATTAATACAAAAAATATGCCACAGACAATTTCTCTGAGAAATTATTATGGCAGAACTGTCCGGACTGCTGACACTAAATCCTGGTTTGCATGTTATTTGTATTCCATTGATGGTGTCTCCCCCCTTCCCCCTTTAATCACGTGTACTCACTTCATTTTCATCTTCAGTGTGAAAAACAATACCAAAAGCGTCTGGAAATTGATATATATCCACATATATTTTTTGCCCTGTCTCTGGTCCTGGGGAACAAAAGAAAAAAATCGGAAAGACAAAACATTTACACTCTGTCCCAAGAAGACAGAGGCAGGCAGAAAATGTGGGGAAAGGAAAAAGAAAAGACAACCAAATGAAATAATGGAGGTACAGCGCCTCGTATGGTGCTTGACACTTAGTAGGCGTGCAATGTTAGTTCCTGCCACTCCCCTTTTCTTGTATTCCCTCTTGCTGGTTTCCTCAAGTCCTATTTGAGGACTGTGCTTTATTTCCCCCCCCCCTCTATCCCGTGAAATTCACCTTAAACGACACCCAGCTAGATACAGGCACTAGGTTTGTATAAAATATGTTGATATACACGAACAAAGTTTTATTTTGGCTATAATGTGTGAACTGATGGTTGACTTTCAACATTTGCATTTTATCTCACAAAGGTGTATCTTTTCAAGTAATCTTTTTTTGGCTGTTTCAATTCATGTAGCTATTTAAACTGGGATACCCTGGACTAAGCAATCTGTATCCCAATTCGCTAGCAAGCCTCCTTAGTTTTATTTTTTCCTTCTAATTTACAAGAAAGAGGAAAAGCTCTTCTAACTGAACTTTGGTATGTGGTTGAGCTTTGTAACTATTTGTTCTCCATGAAAACAAAATTATTTATATTTGCCATATTTTTTCTAGTGTATTAAGTTATTTTAAACAAAAGATGTTATCTCATGACGTGTTGTCAGTACAAAATGTTTCGGCTTCAACTCTGTTAAACCTTTTAAATAAGTGCCAAGTTATTAATTGAAGACACTTTGCGATCAATTGAATGAAAATAGTATTGTTTCATTTGATGGGGTTCGCGTCATCTTTGTTCCTGTTACTAGTAAAGTATCTGGGATAGTCTTTCCCTCTTCCTTTTTGATGAATGTGTACCTTCTATCTATCTATCTCTCTAATATGCCAACTTGGAATAGCCCGTGGCTCTGCTCTTACGTACCCCATTCAAGGGGAAGTAATAAGGGTGACTGCGACTGTGGCTCTGGAGTCTTCCACCGTCCTCGCCTTTTTATCCACCTAGGATAGAAATCGATTATACCAAACAGAAAAAGGAACAGATAATAAGTAAAGTAACATAGGATAGAATTACCTCTTTCCCTCAAACGGACTCTCGTTCTTCATTTTGCTATACTTTCGCCCTTGAAGTTTATTTGGGGACATTTTGGGAGGACAGAAAAAGGGATCACTTGGTGCGAAATCTTCCTGGGTTTGGTATGGCATAAGGCACTGTCGGTCCCAGGTCGCTGACCCTCTCTGGAGCGGGTCAGGTGCGGGCTTGGGAGCGGGCAGAAGAGCCGCGGGGTAGGGGTGGGGGTGGCGGACAGTGTGGAGGTTGGACCCCCTACCTCTCTTGTTTAGCGCTTTGGCCGAAGCATCTTCTTCATTGGTTAATTTGAGAAGGTAGAAGCCAAGACGGTGTTTAGGAAAAACCCAGTCTTAACTGTTCTCAGAATACCAAGGAGCTCTTTCTCTCCCTACCTCTTGGCCATTTTCTTCTGGAAAAAAATCCCACCAGTAAAGCCCAAAGGTGCTGCCTACCTGTTTTGGGGGCGGGGGGCGGGTAGGAACCGTGGGGATCCCACCCGGGCCAGGTCTGAAACAGGACCTTCCCTTCCTGCTCAGGCTCTTGGGATGCGGGGACACTCGGCGAAGACTGAGGATGTCCCGAGCGTCCTCTGTGCACCCCCTCCCCCGCCCGGGCTGGAGGGTTCGTAGAGACCCCGACAAAACCCCGCATTCTCCAGCAGTGTTCCCTGCCGTCCCCGCCCGGCCCCTTTCCGGGTCTGAGCTCGCGTTCAAAGTTGTTCATCAGCCTAGACGTTGCGATAGGTTTATATCTCTTTTAACTTTCAAGGACCATTGAACAGGACTTGGCGGTATTCAGCACTCCGGTCTTGTGGGTCTCTCGGCTGATGAAGGTCTCTGCAGTTTTTATAATAAACATCTGCCTGGGGGCGTGATGCGCCCCGAAGCGGCCGCGCCGCCCTCCCCGGCCCTCTGGCCTAGGGCGAGCTCCGGCCGGCGCGGGAGCCCGGGGTCAGTACAGGCAGGTCCGGGCCCCAACCTCACCCAGCCCCCAGTGCGCGGCCGGACACCTCCCCGGGCTCCATGGGGGAGGCTGGAGGTCATAGGAGGGAAACCTGGGGCAGGGGAGATGGCATTTCGGGCCCTGGCCCAACCTGTCCCCGGCGGCCGAGCGCGTGGGAAGCCCGAGGTCACAGGAAGCGGTGCGTGCGGGCCCAGCGGGCGGGGGCGCCCGGCGTGAGGACAGGGGCGCGGCGACGAGGCCGGGTCGGCCTGGAACGGCCCGGGCCGCAGGAGCTGAGTGGGCGCAGCGCGGAGCCCCGCAGGGGTCGGGCCCGGGCCTGGGCGGGAGCGCCGAAGGCAGAGGGGCCCACGGAGGCAGCCAGGGCGGGCGAGAAAGGTCAGAGTTTCGTGGCCCCGTCGTCGGTACTCGAGCCGGGCGCGGCCTGGGGTCCAGCGCCACAGGGTCGCTCGGGGCGGCGCCCTTGCCTCCTCCCGCGTCCGCTACCCTAAGACTCACGGAGGAGCAGAGGCCACTTTCCTCGAGCCTGCGGGGCCTCGCCCTTCGGGCCCAGGCTCCCTCACGGGCTCACGCCGGGCTCGCTTTCCCGGAGCGCCTGGGGCCAAACTCTCCGGCAGGCGCCTCGGTGTGTGAAAAAGAAGTCCAACCTCCCCAGTTCACCAAACCATCCTAAGATGTCCGAGGAAATCTTCACTTTAAATTTAATTAAGATCCAACATGCACGTTCTTTTGGTCGCAAACTCAATAATCCTAATAAATAATGAATAACGGATTCCCATCCCCACCGCCTCAATCTTCCGGAACGTGCAAAGCCTTCCCGAGTCACAAAATCTTTGACATGGGAAAACTGAGTTAAAAGACATGATTCAAGACATCAGTAGTATTAAGGAGCCTATGACACAAGAGGTCCAGTAAGATAGGAGGCCTTGGCTTGGAGCTGAATTGATATACATCTATTTTGAGTTTTTCCCCAGATTTATAACTTTTTAGCTCCTCAGATGGTAATACTTTAGTATAATGCAATGCTCAAGTTTCGGAACTATTTTGATTTCTGAAAAATGTCTTTTTGGCTTTAGCTTTAGGATCCTGTTTTTTCTTCACAAATCAGTTTACATCACAGATTGCAAACATTTGCAATAAGATCTCAAGATTGTTTATTTTACATAACCTCGAGCACTTGACTATGTTAAACAGCAGTACAGAAAGTCTGTGAAATCAGTTTAATGTGTGTGAGGGAATTAAAGGATCACTCCTTTTCATCACATAAATAAAGCATGTAAGATTGTTTTGATTGTCAGCCTCCCAATTTTTAAACAGTCTTACAATTGAGTATTAATTTTAGAGTCATTCTGTGCAAAAATAATTACTAAAGTTATTTCCTCCTTTAATTAAATGTTTCTGGGCAGAAGAAAATGGTATTCTACATAGGGAAGTGGGTGATTATTTTTAATATTATATTATTTTAATTCAAATGTAAATAAAAGTCTGCAAATTCCAATGGGAAAAAAAGGCCTAAAATGATTTCTTAATGTGCCATTAGAACAGTTAGCCAAAATGCATTAAAGCAACATCACAAACCCAGAAATAATAAATATGTCATTCTAATGAGAGTGTTAACTTATGGACAATTTATTCAAGGTAGTTTTTACATTTCACATGGAATGTCTTATTATGACCTGCCTGACTACTGTGATGCTTGTTCTTCAAAATCTAATTTATATAAGCTTGGGATATGCATAATTCATAACTCCTGTTGATATATGTATACACACCCCGAATTTTAAATCTTTACAATATGTTTGGATGTTTACTAGCATGTTTTAAGGCAACTGAAATAAAAACGTAAGAAGTGTTAAACAACGTATTGAGAGAAAGTACTTGCCCTGTACTATATCTGATGAAAAAGTAGTTGAAAATGAAAAAATTAAAAAGGATTAGATAATTTTCAAACTCAAGTATAAACACAAATATTTCAGACAAAATATTCTTGTATAAGAAATATGAAAATCCCTAAGAAAGACTTACAGATGTGAGTGGATAACACTTTTGATGCCTAAGCAATCCTTTTTTGTCTCTAATTCATGAAACAAAAAATCCTCAAGTCTTGGGGTATTTTGTTTTGGCTATTTTATGTGTCAGTCAAGGTAACCATTGCATATGCCTTCACTACAGGAAAATTTAGTATAGTACTTATATGGAGCTCTATTGGCATGAGGAAAGAGGTTTTAGAATATAATCAAATAAATCACACAGGGAGGAGTAAACACACTTTTTTTTCTTGTTGAACAATGTGCTCACATTCTTGAGTAAGAATCTTTGCAGACTTTTAGTCAAGCAGAATAGTGTATGGTTAAAAGCACACACTCTGGAGCCACACTTCTGGATTCAAACCTCACTGCTACTGTTTATCAGCGCTGTAATTTTGGATAAGCTAATCTCTTCCGTGTCTTAGTTTCCTTATCTGTATAATGTGGATTAAAATAGTATCCATCTAATGGGATTGTTTTACATTATTATTTACAAATAATATCACAATATTACAAATAATGTCTTTGTAAGTATTTACAAATATTAACTGACTACATTACAAACATTTACAAATGTTTGTAAATGTTTGTAAAATCCTTAGAATAGTGCCTTGCACATGTATAATAAGTACTAAATAATAATTATTTTTATAAAAAGGCCAATAAGCATTGATCCTTATAATACAAACCTTAGAAGAAGAAAATAACAAAGTAGTGCAAAGCAAGGAATGAATACTTTTCTCTTGTGATCAAGAAGAACACATCACCTACTAGTTTGTGATTCTAGCTAATTGCTTAGCCTCTGTGAGCCTCATCTGGAAGATGTGGCAAATGCCACAGTGTAGTCAGGAGGCTTTTAACTATAAGAGCAATTTGTGGATTGTACATCACTATATACATGACAGATAGTATTGTTACTCTGCCGTGTAGCTAATAAAGTGAGCTATCAGGCACAGCACTTGCCCTCAAGGGGCTTACCATCTAGGAGGAGACAGTTCATAAATACATATGATAGTGCTAGGAAGCATGTGCTAAATGCCCATGCTTAAATGTATTCAGATGCATCTGAATGGCCATATAACACAAGTGCGCCTGTTGTCCTGTTTTGGGAAACTGAACTTGCCTTGGAAATGAGTAGCCTTACAAAGGAATGGTGAAGTGACACCCAGAGGTTAAGAAGCCCACTTTTTGTTAGAACTAAATGTATACCACATGCTGCTATGGTTTGTGTTCCACAGGACCATCTGCCTTTTCCTTGGCTGCCCATGTTTATGGAGAATTAGCAGTAAAATGCCAAAAGATACAAAGGCTGCTGACCAAGGATCTTTAATAACTGTTTGAAAACACATATATTACAAAGGAAGGAATGTTTAATTACTACTGTAGAGACCTGTCAGATGATCAATTGAGTCCTAATTACAGATTAAATTAAAGACTTCTTTCTAAGGCCTAAATTTAGATATGTTACTATATTTTATATAGTTATCTATGAAAAGCTCAAAGCAATTTTTATCCGTCTTTATTTGGAAGTCAGTATGTTGTCACAGTATATAGCTAATCTTTAGAAGCAGATATTTCTGAGTTCAATTCTCAACAATACCTACCAACTGTTAGATGTGAAGTCTTAGGTAATTTCTTAGCATCCTAGAACCTATGATCTCTTAGTGTCCTATAAACAGCCGTCCCCAACCTTTTTGGCATCAGGGACCGGTTTCATGGAAGATACTTTTTCCACCGAGGCGGTGCTCAGAGGGCGATGCCAGCGATAGGGAGTGGCTGCAAATTACAGACGAAGCAGCTTCACTTGCCCGCCGTCTCCCAACACCTGCACCCCCCACTGCTCATCTCCTGCTATGCGCTCCCCACTTCCTAAATTTCATGGAAATGGAAGACAAATTTTCCAGGCCCTGGGGGTGAGGGCCGGGCTGCAGGCTGCGGAGCTCTGTGGCCCGGTTCGGGCAGGCTGTGGATTGGTACTGGCCCGCAGCCCCGGGAGTTAGGGACCGTAACACAACACACACCTTGCAAGTTGTTGTCAGAATCGAATAAAAATAAACTGTGTAATGTGCCTAGCACACAATAGGTTTTAACAAATGTACATGCATCTCTTCTCTACTTTTATTATTTATCTTTCAAATTATTGACACATAGAGAGTATTTTTAATTTACCTTTCTGTGATAAGAAACAGTTTTGGAAAATTTGGGGAGGAATGCATCTTTATTTCAATTCCTTAATATGAATATTGATTTTGTGTGCTCTGGAATTTGGGATAAAGCTGTCTTCAAATCTTGCAAAACTTTTTTAGATAGAGTTTTTGAGGGACTGTGATTTTAGATCTACCCCTTTGTATAAAATGGGGAAGTTTCTCCCTTTCTGCCTAATAACTCAGGGATGTTCTCAATGTGGAGGTTACCCAGAGTCTCTGACCTTCAGTCCTCTGTATTCTGGAATGTCAGCATACAAATTGAGCCCTGGCATTAACTCTCTAGTCACTTTGATGTTAGATGGATTGTCCTTCTGTTGCATATTTATTGAATACATTTTTTATGCTTCCGTGGAGAGGAAGAAGAAAATAACCTACCCTTAAAAATTTCAAAAAAGTCTATCAATCTATCCAAATTTTCAGTACTTGTGATACACTGTTTTGTATCATATATACTAGCATTACTGGTTTAAAATGTACTTGTCCTGTGTGCACTATATTTATTTTCTGAAATTCTCTCTTGTCAGCAGTTATGTTTGTTTTAAGGCTTATATAATTTCCATTATAATTAATTGTGCCCCATGCTCATTTAAAAGGGTCCAGGAGCCATCCTAGGGTAGTTTTAGTTCTAGACCTCCTTCCAAAACTTTATAGAAAGATGAAATTGGGTGGGAATGGTCATCAAAGGAAGCTTTGAAATGACAGAAGCAGATCCTCAGATTTGCCTTGAGTGTAATAAGAAAGTGTAATAGATAAAATAATGGCCCCTCAAAGATGTCCATGTCCCAATTCCTCTAACCTGTAAATATTTTAGGTTCCATGGCAAAGGAGAATTAAAGTTGCAGTGGAATTAAGATTGCTAAGCAGCTGACCTTAAAATAAGGAGAATATTCTGGATTCTTTGGGTGGGCCCACTATAATTACAAGGGTCCTTAAAAGTAAAAGAGGGAGGCCAAAGAGGAAAGTCACAGAGATGTGACTAAGACAGAATGCTCAGAGAGATGCAATGTTGCTGGTTTGAAGGTGAAGGAGCCAAGGGATGCAGGTGGCCTCTAGAAGATGGAAAAGGTAAGGCAAGAAAGTCATCCAGAGCCTCCACAAAGAATGCAGGCCTGTCTACATGTTGACTTTAGCACAGTAAAACTTATGTAAAACTTCTAAACCACAGAACTGTAAAAAAATCAATTTGTATTGTTTTAAGACACTGTGTTATAGCAGCAATAGAAAACTAATACAAAAAGTTTCTTGGCCGGGCGCGGTGGCTCAAGCCTGTAATCCTAGCACTCTGGGAGGCCGAGGCGGGTGGATTGCTCAAGGTCAGGAGTTCGAAACCAGCCTGAGCAAGAGTGAGACCCCGTCTCTACTAATAATAGAAACAAATTAA
>CAUYRT010047283.1:0-24861 GCA_963574885.1 Lepilemur ruficaudatus
GCATCCACGCCAACATTTATTGTTTTGTGACTTTTTGATAAAGGCCATTCTCACTGGAGATAAGTGATATCTCATTGTGGTTTTGATTTGCATTTCCCTGATGATTAGAGATGTTGAGCATTTTTTCATATGTTTCTTGGCCAGAACTGAGAATTTTAGATCTGAAAGAAACATTCCAGATCATGAAGTTATTTTACAAATGAGGAAACTGAGGCCAGGGAGCTTATGTGATTTGTATGAGACCACAGAACTAGAGAGAGGCAGAGACAAGATGGAACCGAGAACTCCTGACTCTAGGCCACACCCTCAATCCACCTCATGAGCTACCCCAGGGCTCATTCTTAGTTGTAAGTGGGGCAGATCAATTTTTATACAACATGGGAAGTTTGAGGAGAAGCTTTTAAATGCTCAGCTTACTCTCGTTAACGCCCTTATATTGCTGCCTAAAAGATTTGCATGGTTTCTTGTCTATACTTTAATGGTCTAC
Source organism: Lepilemur ruficaudatus (assembly GCA_963574885.1). Taxonomy (NCBI): domain Eukaryota; kingdom Metazoa; phylum Chordata; class Mammalia; order Primates; family Lepilemuridae; genus Lepilemur; species Lepilemur ruficaudatus. The sequence continues at coordinate 488 of CAUYRT010047283.1, forward strand.
ACAGTCAATTAATTTCAACAGCTTTCTGCAGAGCACTGTGGTAGGCACCACAGGACGGACTCAACAGAGCAGAAGCTGTTTCTTTCCTTTGGTTGCCAGAATGCTGGTTGGCCTTGTAGAGAAAGAGAAAAAGAAAAAGATAATTATAGAGCTGCCCAGAAAAAAAACACAAGAGGAAAAAAATAGAAATAAACACATGCGTTAAGAAGTGGTCAATGTGTGTTATTTTTATAATGAATACTCTAAAGAGCAGGGACCCTGTTGTATGTTCTTTATAGCCCTTGGAGATGAAAGGTGCTTAATGTGAATATTCAGCAGCTGCAGGAAGCAGGTTAAGTGACATCCTGAAGGTCACGCAGCTACTTGACAGCAGACCTAGAACTAAAACCCCTTTCTCTGCTCTTTCCACCTCACTCTTATTTTCTTTCCCTTTGCACATACAGCATGATAATGATAATAGCCTTCCCAGTGTATTGGTAACAAGGCTAATGGTGCAGAATCCCCATGAGTGGGAGAAGACTAAATCACAGGCCTCCTGGTATATGTGGAATCCCACACGGTTTCCTCAATGCTGAATAGTTTACTTGTAGAAATGTATTTTACAGGCAATGTGGCTTCATGGGAATAATGTTGGCCTTTTTTTATGGCCTCTGAGGGGCACATCGTCCTAAGCCCAAAGCATCTACTTAGGTCATTAAAAAGTAGTTGCTTGTCCGTTTGAGCTTGGTCTTCACAGTGCTAAGGAAAGCATGCAGGCTGATGTTGGAAGTCCAAGTGAAAACTTCCTCCCTCCCTTGGTATGCATTGCTTGAGAGCCAGCAAGCCACACATCAGAAACACGTGCGGATGTTCACCAAAAGGCCAGTGCAGGAATGTTCATAGCAGCCGTATTTGTAACAGCCAAAAACTGGAAACACCCTAAATAGCCATCGCTGGTAGAATGGGTAAATAAACCGTGGTACGTTCGTATGATGGAATACCATTCAGCAGTGAGAAGGAACAAACAAGTATACACATCAGTGTGGTTGAATCTCACATACAGTATCGAGCGCAAGAAGCCAGACACAAAAGCAGCACTGTGAATGCTTTTCTACAAGGTACAGACGCAGATCTGACCCATCCATGTTGCTGAAGTCAGGACAGTGGTGCCCCTGGGCCAAGGGAGGGTGATGGCTGGAAGGGGCCTGAGGGGTTCCTGGGTAATGTTCTGTTCTGGCTGTCTGGATGGAGCAGGTTCATTTTGTGAAAAGCCATCAACTGTGTACTTAGACTTTGTGCACTTGCCTGTATGCCTGTTATTCTTTGACACAAAGTTTAATTTTTGGGATGGGGGGACATGCCTTCCTCCAAACTGCCAGGTTATTTAACTGCTTGCTCTCTCCCCGTCTCACTCCCGCCCCTCCTGTCCTCTTCCCAGCAGTTGCAGCAATCACACTTACCCCGGCAGCACCTCCAGCAACAGCGGAATCCGTACCCAGTGCAGCAGGTCAATCAGTTTCAAGGTGAGGCCAGTGCAAACCTCTTCCATTTATACCTTCCACTTGTGAAGTATAAGTGAGTGTGTAGCCAGGGGCATTGCATACATGCTGTATTTGTGTCCAGGTAATACTCAAAGTATTTAATAACTGGTGGGAAAAGAGTCCTAACCAATCATAATGGGCTCGTGGAGGTCTCCTGCTGTGCCAGACATTAACCTTTGGGTCACTGGGTCACTGAGAGGTCCTAGTGGGGTCAGGGAGTGATCAGGGAAGCTGGAGGAAGTGGTTTAACAACAAGTAAGGACATACCAGTGTCTTGGCCCACTGTCAGCCTTGTTTATGTTTAGATTGCCATCTTAGTGACCACAGGGGCAAAAATCCTGTACCACATGTTTCTTATTAATCCCAGCAGGTCAGCTGACCAAAGCCCTCACTTCTAACAGCCAGAGTAGATGAATCTGGCTTCCAGCAACTGCTAATCTCTGCTGAATACAGAAGACAGTTAGGGCCTTGAGGCTAATTGGACTGTCCTGATACTGCACCATTTGCAGAAATCCCAAATCATGACCCTAGCAGCAGTGGGTACACTGTATGTCACCACTGCCACTCCTTTGTAAATGTGGAAGGCCCACTCAGATATCAAGCCCTCCCATTTCCAGTAGAGAGAACCCTTGAGGGTCTTGTATAGAGGAAGAGCATTCCTCTTGGGTAGAGGAAGAACATTCCAAGTCTTATCCACAGGACTTTTCAGGGGGCTACAGAAGACACCTAGTAGCAGAAATCCTAATTCCCATCCTCTGCCTCTTTTGTGGGATCTAGATCAATATGTTCTAACTTCTCAAAAGTTACCTGGCCTTTTAAGAATCTGCAGGAAGAAGGATTTTGGGACTTTAAGATAGAAGTCTGCCAACCTCCTCATTTCCCTGCAAATTAATAAAATTCTCTTTCCTTCTCTTAAAAAAAAAAATAATCTGCAGGAAGCTATGAAGCCCCTTGCACAGAATTATGCATATATGTAAATATACATAAACTTTTACATCATTACGAATATTACCCTCCTGAGGTTTATCGATAGACTGGGTGAAAAATTCCTGACTAGGGAGCATTTTTCAGTCTTCAGGTTGCAACACACAAGGTTATAAAAACAATTTTATGGGTCACAATCAATGTTTCTTAAATGGAATACAATAGAAATTATCAGCATGTCAGAAAATTTTGTTTATGTTATAAACCTGCGTGTATATATCCTGGGTCATGGACTGTGAGTTGTGGTTTAAAGAGTCTGAAAGCCATCCATGTTTACTGACAGATCTCACTGAAGATTGCCTGTGAAAATACTGGCTTGAGAGTAGCTACCATTCCCTTCCATCCCGGGACACTTATATCATATTAGATCCCTTCAGACTTGACACAGGGAAGGACAAAAGGAATTGAACTGTCCACAGGTGTTCTGTGCGCTAAATCAGTGCCAGTATTCCTTGAAGAATTACGTTTCTTGCTTTGCCATGGGTGAGGAAGAGTGGGGAATAGTCATCGTTATATACATAGTTTTTTTTGCAGATACAGAGCCCTCCTTTATACTTGTAGTTCTCAAACTTTAGACTGCATCAGAATCACCAGCAGAGCTTATTAAAACACAGACAGCCCAACCCCATCCCCAGTGTTTCTGATTTAATACATCTGGAGTGGTGCCTGAGAATTTGCATTTCTAAAAAGTTCCTGGGAGTTGCTGATTCTGTTGGCTAGGGGACCACACTTTGAGAACCACCACTTTATACTATGAACTATTAAAAATAGAAAATCTGATAAACCCAGCATAGTATCCCTTGAGTTTTCTAGTTGATAACTCATTTATTATTTGGGGAGGAAAAGGGACCCCCCACAATTTAATAATTCCTCTCTATTACAGAACATAGGCATATATTTATATGAGCTATTCTGAATGCTTTGGGTTTAAAAGTTCTATTCCTTGAACTTTTCTGAAACTCCAAACCACAGATAATCAACCTAGAAATTTATCTACGTGTAAGTTAAACAGCCAGTATGGCAGTTTAGGCTCCCTGAACTGATTGGTTTGAGATATAATCATTTTTTTTACTATCTTCAGTATTTTCATATTTTATTGATGCCCTAGATAGCATGATGTTTTGCAGCTGGGAAGATAGCAAATTGATAGATAAGAATATTGTTTTTGGAGAGAAGCTCTGTTGTGAATAACTTGGATGAGAACCTATACCAAACTCTGACCACTATGTCTTTCAAAGGTCTTAATGACTGACTATCTCTCATTGAATTCTGTGCCTCTGGGCAATGTCTATGGGGAAATGCTTATTTTTCACAAATACAGGCTTTTGTGAGTGAAAATCCTAAAAAATTAGGATTTCTGCTACTAGGTGTCTTCTGTAGCCCCCTGAAAAGTCCTGTGGATAAGACTTGGAATGTTCTTCCTCTACCCAAGAGGAAAAAGTCACATCTCTGTTTGAATGTAGATGATTTTATTTGACATTGCGATGTTAACCAGCAGACAAAAAAATTGATTTGACTACAGTATCTCACAATAATATCAATTTTAGACCAAAAAAAAAAAGAGAGAAGAAAAAGTAGTCTGTTGTTTGATATATGTAGTAATCAGGTAAAGACATATTAATCCTTTGGAATTAATGTTTGAATTTTTTTCCTTTGTATTAATATATTTAAAATTACTGAAGGCATAAAACTAGATTAATAAAAGGCTTTTTATCTCTCTTAGGTTGAAAATATTGTGCTGATGGCTGGTTTTAAAATGCCTGTTTTAAAATAAGAACTACATCGAGACAGTGCAGTCATTTACACTAAGTAAAAATAAAGGTTGGCTTAATGTTTCACTACCTATTAAAGGGCATTGCAACATTTCTGCCCTCTAAAGAAAGGAACCTATTTCTTATTCACAAAATTAGCCCAGACAATATCCAGTCCTTCAACATATCCGTTATAAATATACCCCAAAAGTGTCTAAATTGTGAAAGTCCTTTCATCTGTTTCCAGCAGCCTGTTTATGTTTTTTGGGTCTATCCAATCCATCTCTGAGTCAGCAATATTTTTCCCTTAAATTTCTTGATAAACAACTCAATAACCCATTGCACCACAGTTGATCTGATTGGCCATGCAGTCGATTGAATTTAGTCACTAAGGTCACAAAACTTCATAACCAGATTACAAGTTGCAGGAGATACTACCATCCTGTGCATCACTGGCAACTTTTGATTTTTCAGAAAACCACTTACATATAATTAAGCTTAAAATGAAGAATTGAAACATTTCTAGGGATTCCCCCCAGATCTTTCAGATTTCCCTACAGAACTCATTCGTTTCATTTTTCAGTGCAGAGTGCTATTGATCTCAAGCCACAAAGACTTAAGTCATAATCAAATTTCCCATAGTTTTCTTTCTTAAAGAAACGCAGAAAATATGGTGACATATTTGCTGCCCAGAAATCAATAGCCCCATCAGAGAGACAAAAACATGCTTCAGTTATCTGCCAAGGTGCAAGGTTTAACAAAGTTAGACTGTTCTCATCTGGTTTCTCATCACAGTTCCAGGTGGGATCAAATTTGCTTATAATATCGATTGACCCCCATGCTACATCTTCTTTAAATGTCCAGGAAAAAAAAACCTATTTTTCTTTTTTTCATAGACTTACTCATGAGCAGGGATATAGAAAAATCCATTTTGGTGCACCTCCTAGCCCTTTACAACATTGACTGGTGTTGGAAATTTCCCGGGAACACATAAGGAAGGGCTCACTCAAATGCCTAATTAAGGCTGAATGACTCGGTGTGGATACTCTGGCCAACTTTTAAACAGTGTTATTGAAACGTGTTCGCAATCTGCCGAGAGAAGTCATCATTGCCGATTCGAAGGAATGGACTTCACTGCAGAAATGCATAAAGTTCATTGCCAAGTAGCAAGTAACAGGACGGTTTCTTTTTCTAGCTCAGGAAGCTGGCCAGTTTGCACTGACATGTTATGATTCAGGGAATCTGGAGCATGTGGAACTACAGAGTGGATCCAAAATATGTCCCATCTGTCAGAATAGCTGCTGAGTAGAAGCGATGGCCTTTAACCTCTCAAATCCTACTCAAGTCTTAAGGGAAATTAGTCTAATGGGCTTGATTGATAGTATTCTCTACTGAGCCGTGTTCCACTTCAACAAATAGAATATGCAAAGTGACCAGCCGTGTCTTCTTAATTTAGCCCAAGAGGTGAATTTCCTCTCACCTCCAAAGAAAATGGTATCTCATTGGTTGAGGATGGCATCATATCTAAAAGAGGGAGAAACAATTTGCTTCTGAAGTATAAACAAAAATAATATCAAGGCGTGTTAAGTGGAAAGTGAGCTACAAAAACACATGTACAGTATGATCCCAATTTTTGTGTCTGCCTATTTATATATAAATAAAATAATAGTTAGCAATGGTCCTCTCTGGATGGTGAGAATTCAGGTAACTTTAATTTTTGTCTCTGTGCTTTTTAATACTTTCCAAATTCTTCACAATCAGAAAAAAAATTATATGTTATAATCAGAAAAATAGTAATCATTTTTTTTTAAAGTTTATTATCAGAATAGATTCTTTCACAAAGAGGAATTGTGTCATTCCCAGAGAAAATTCCAACGACTTGTTACAGTATATGGCTTACGGAGAAGAGTGAGTGGTGTGTGTCCTTTTTTTTCCCTGTAGGCTCTCCCCAGGACATAGCAGCTGTGAGAAGCCAAGCAGCCCTCCAGAGCATGCGAACGTCACGGTTGATGGCGCAGAACACAGGCATGATGGGCATGGGAGCCTCCCAGAACCCGGGGACAATGGCCACAGCATCAGCCCAGTCGGAGATAGGACTGGCCCCGTATAGCACCACGCCTACCAGCCAACCAGGAATGTACAGTATGAGCACAGGAATGACCCAAATGTTGCAGCACCCAAACCAAAGTGTCATGAGCATCACACACAACCAAGCCCAGGGACCCAGGCAGCCTGCCTCTGGGCAAGGGGTTGGAATGGTGAGTGGTTTTAGTCAGAGCATGCTGGTGAACTCAGCCATCACCCAGCAGCACCAGCAGATGAAGGGGCCAGTGGGCCAGGCCTTGCCTAGGCCCCAAGCCCCTCCGAGGCTTCAGAGCATTATGGGAACAGTCCAGCAAGGAGCACAAAGCTGGCAACAGAGGAGCTTGCAGGGGATGCCTGGGAGGACTAGTGGAGAATTAGGACCATTCAACAATGGCGCCAGCTACCCACTTCAAGCTGGCCAGCCGAGACTGACCAAGCAACACTTCCCACAGGGACTGAACCAGTCAGTCGTGGACGCTAACACAGGTGCGGTGAGAACACTCAACCCAGCTGCCATGGGTCGGCAGATGATGCCAGCACTCCCGGGGCAGCAAGGCACCAGCCAGGCAAGGCCGATGGTCCTGTCTGGCCTGAGCCAGGGTGTCCCTGGCATGCCAGCATTCAACCAGCCCCCGGCACAGCCACAGATGCCCAGTGGCAGCTTTGCTCCCAGCAGCCAGAGCCAAGCCTATGAGCGGAACCCCCCTCAGGACATGTCATACAATTACAGTGGCGAAGGAGCCGGGGCTTCCTTCCCTGGCCTCCCGGACAGTGCGGACCTTGTGGACTCCATCATCAAAGGCGGGCCAGGGGATGAGTGGATGCAGGAGCTTGATGAATTATTTGGTAACCCTTAGTCAGGAGGGGCCCTCAGGAGCCACAAGTCTAGTGGTTAAAGCTTAAACAGTGAAAAAGAAACGGGATGTTGGCCCATCCTTGTTTTTTGTTTTTTTGACCCACGTAAACTGAGCAAAACTGCAGCTGGCCGACAGTGGAAGATCCAGGCGCCAATCCACAGTCCCGCTGGGCCTCACTTCACCTGATTTTCACACAGCAACCGGGATGAGACGCCATGCAGATCCCTGCTGCGAGAGGGAGCCACAGGAGGGGCCGGCGGGGAAAACGCAGCCAGCCAGAGCCCCTGCTCGGCACTCCCTGTGATGGCCTGGACCGGCCAGCGCTGCTCCAGCCAAGACGGCCTGTTGCCCAAGCGAGGTGTCTGGGAGCCGCTCCTACCCCAGGTCCGGAGACTGCAGCTTTGGAGACACAAAAGAGGCAAAGCCTCAGCCAGGGAGAGCCCCATAGAGGCTGCTGGGTGGTGGCACGGCCAAGTGCACAGGTCAGAATGCACCGAACCCTGGGTGGAAAGAGGTGGAAGGTTTCAAGACATGCTACTGTATTTGGAAGGTAGGCACAAAAAACAGCGAGATGGTCACAGGGCGATGACAAAGGGTCCTGCTGGCCCGTCTGTCTCCTGCCACGTGGTGACCCCTGGGAATTGCAGAGGTGTTGCTACTGGTGCCTCACGAGGATAGCCGGCTGAGTCTGGAGAAGGGGCAGTCCAGCAGTCCAGGGGGCTGCCTTCTGCTGGGGACCATGGTGGCATTACTCCAGGTTGGGCTGGAGCCTCCTGGGAGACGGGTGCAATACCAATGCTCGCAGGTAGTTCACATCTGCTTCGGGGGCCGCAGGGTGGAGAGACCCCAGCTGGCTTCCGAGTGTCTGCCAGCCCAGCTGCCCTTGTCCCCCCCACACACCGCTGTGATTCCTCCTGGCCTCCACCCCAGCCTACCCTTGCTGCTCCTCACAGACAATCCAAGGAGAAGGGACACTTCTGTCTTTCGGGAGCCTAGGCAGAGTCCAAATAAATGCGAGAAGAACTTGGACAATGCCTGAAATGCAAAGGCGACACTGGCGTTTTCTTTCTCTCCACGTGTGGAGTTGAATGAATATCTCCACCTGGAACTGAGAGGGTGGCTCTGATGTGTGGGCTGACGTCAGTTCATGGGAGCCACACCTGATGCTTCTAGTGTCCCCAGGCAGGAGTGGCCTGGAGGTCGCTTGTTCCGGCTCCCTCCAGGAAAATCCCAGGGGTGATGCTCTAAAATCAGCCTTGCCCATCATCCCTACTCATCGGAAAGACAAACATAAAACCCAGATGGAAGAGCTAAAACATCAATTGCTCCACCTTACAAATTTGGGTGATCAAAGCGGGGAAGATACGGTTCCTTTCCTATGGGCAAAGCGATCCACTTCAAAAGTTCTGTACAGTTGTTCTCTTTGTAATTCACTCACATCTGCCCTAAGTCAAATCTGTCGGAAGGAATCGACAGTGTCCACTGTAGCCAGGCTAGTCTCTGTGGTCCTTGCCTCCCCTCTCACCGCCCCCTCTTGGAAGCCATAGACATAAGGTTTGTCCTGAGTAACAGTGGCCTGTACGTTTCTCCTGTCCCCTCCTCCCTCCAGGTCCTTCTGTGCAGTGCCACGTGCTCCCGCAGTGGCGCTGCAGCGTGTGAGGGCTGGGCAGGTGCACTCAGGCAGTCCCAAGAATGCGAGTTCCAGTGGAAGGCTGGGGCCGAGGGGCTCGAGGAGGAGGTACGTGGGCAAACAATGCCCTTGACTTGCTCTCCACCTACCCAGGGTTCTAGATCTGCTCAGCAAGGGGCAGGATGTGAGGCCAGGGGCACCAGGAGGGTGAGCACCCAGGCAGGGGCTATGTGCCCTCTCCAAACAGGTGGCAGCAGGGTGACCCTAAACTCCCTGAACTGGGGAGGGATGCCACCAGGGAAACTCTGAATGGAAACAGATGAAAACCAAAAAAAAAAAAAAGGAAACAGACAAGAAGACACAATACCTTTTCCTGAAAGGTACAGGAAATAAATACATAAGCAATGGTGAGAAACTGGAGGTGGCTGATGGAGAGGCGGGGGCTCCATTATCTTTTAAAGGCTTCCTCCAAATGCTCAGTACTGGGACCAACTAATAGAGAGGTAGATTTTAATAAAGTTGTTTTGTTTCTGTTTTGTTTTTACTACGGTGCTGATGTATATGTAATGTCTAAAAAAAAAGTTATTTGTACATAAGTTTTTACAATACTGCAGATATCACTGGGTCTACTATCTGTAAAAAATATACATATAAATATATATATACTGTTTGTTTAAAATAGAGTATTTTTATTTCATTCCTTAACTCATCATCACAGCAGTGGTATTGCACTTCAGATGACATCTAATTACTAATTTGTACCGTATGACCTATGGCAACTTGCTCCATTTTATTCAGATTTTTCTAGTTTTCTGTTTTTACCTTGTACATTGAGCATTGTTTATTTCCTTTGAAGAAATGTACAGAACTCTGAAATGTAGAAATGAAGTGATGTTGACATACCACTTTTAAAGAAAAAAAAATAAAAGATCATTATCTGAATCAATCCAAAGTATAGTTTATTTTAGGATCCTCACTGGATCTCCAAACTTAATTAAGCAGACATATTATTCTTGGGTTTTAATTGATTAACTGCAGTTCTTCTCTTCAAATTGTGGTATCATTACTTAGACATTTATTTAACAGTAGAGATCAATCATTCCTAGTCTTTTGAATTCAACCACGCAACTGAAACTTGCTAAATTTGCTGCAGCACTTTGAAGACTATGACAAAGAGAAGGGAGAAAAGTCAGCTTCGCAAGGAACATGCCATAGCCCTTTTATAGATTCTGTACCATAACAATTCAATTTCCACTGGCTCACGATTCAGAGGACTTGGAAAAATGGTAGTAAAATTTTATGCAAGATAAAGAAAAATCAAGGAATATATTAGAGCCGGGCACAGCGGCTCACGCCCATAATCCTAGCACTCTGGGAGCCGAGGCCAGAGGATCGCTTGAGGTCAGGAGTTCAAGACCAGCCTGAGCAAGAGTGAGACCCCGTCTCTACTAAAAATAGAAAAAATTAGACAGGCATGGTGGCGCAAGCCTGTAGTCCCAGCTATTCCGGAGGCTGAGGCAGGAGGATCGCTTGAGCCCAGGAGTTTGAGGTTGCTGTGAGCTAGACTGATGCCATGGCACTCTAGCCAGGGCAACAGAGCGAGACTCTGTCTCAAAAAAATAAAATAAAAATAAAATAAAAAGGAATATATTGGGTGGAAGCAATAAAGTGTCCTTGTCCCACTGTGGCAGACACTGTCAGTAAACACCCCTCCCCCAGGAGCACCTCCCTCCCCTCTGCCAGGCCCCACTCCAGCTCGCAAAGCCTGGCCATGCCTGCACCCACCACAGAGTTGAAAGTGCTTAGAAGTTTATACCCCTCCAGATCGACTATAGCCAATAGTTCCCTGGCGCAGGAGTGGAAAGGCCCAGTTAACTTGTCTGTGCAAACTCTTGAGATGTACTTTTGCTCCAGAGCGCCTCTGCAGGACCAGGCGGAGGCTGGGACTCGGCTGAAAGTTGCCCCCTGGCTTGGCTTCTTTCCCCTCTCTGTCCTGTTTCCCCGACTCCCTTTCCCTTTTCTCCTCTCGAGAGCCCTTTATTAATAAGTCACATACATGTGAATTCAATTCGCCACTTCTAGGAGACCTGACCTAAGACTCCCCATCCAACTTTAAAATCTTAGTAACACATGTTTCAAAACTGGGTTAAGCAGAAAAATAGGCCACAGAATAAAGTCACCGTCAAAAACAGGCCCAAAGCAAAGGTGAGTTTTAATATTTGACTGTGGAAGAAGAGGCCCGCCCTACCCCTGTGGTTCCCACTGGACGGCAGATAACACCATGGTGGGCTTTGTCCCTACGGTATGGACTTAGCACTATTCCAGATCCCTGGCTGGAGGGAGGGCGCAGGGGGAGGCTGACAACAGGAGGGAAAACACGAAGCACTGAGAAGGGCTGATTACTCCAAGTCCCGATTAATTCAAGCCACATTTTTTATACTAAAATTTGTTCAGTACTCAATGAAGGAAATACCTTTCTCCTTTAAAACGAGTTCTTATATGTAATCTTACCTTTAAAAAATCCTAGTGCAGTAAATGTGTGATAGGAGAAGGAGAAGAGAATACACATCTGTCTAGAAAGTAGGCTTTTGCCCCAGTGAAAAAGAAGTATTTCATTGCTGATACATTAAGGAACTTTCAAAAGCATTCACTGAGCTAGTTCTGCCGCTGACCATTCTTTTCAAGGAAGACTGAGTCTGGAAAGAGAGGGTGAAAAACAAATGGCCTAATATTTTTCTTTATTAATGGCTTCCTGGGCCACACCCCGCCTACCTCCAACCCCTGAAAGTGGGAGAAGAAAAACACCTGGGAATGGAGCGGAGCTACCGCTTTGGGTAACCCTAGTCCTTTATTTTATTTTCTTTTTGATTTTTTATCTCTTCTTTTTTCTTCAGTTTTCTCCTTGATTCTCTTTTCTTTTTTGTTGTGAGTTCTAAGGACATTAGAGTCCCACACTAATGTCCTCTGAATGAGCTGCCACGGAGACCTGCCTCACTTCACGCAACACGTGGAATCATCACTGCAGTTTGCGCACATGCGGGGCCCGTGTCCCTGCCCAAGTGCAGGACAGCTGCCGGCCGGCATTAATGGCTGTGGATCCATCGATACCCCTGGATCCCAAATCAAACCTACAGTGCTCGACACAAAAAAATCTTCAGAGCTACCCAGAACACGACTTTAGGTTTTAACTTCTCGTCTTCGAACTTTTAAACTTTTTATTATGAACATTTTCAAACAATCCGGGAGAGCAGAAAGAATCGTGCAGTGAATACCTATTCATTTATCAACCATATTTAATCATTGTTAACACTTTGCCATAAATGCTTCAACATATATTTAGTAGAACCGTTTCAAAGTAAATTATGCTTCCCACCACTTCACCCCTCCAAGCCTCGGCAGGCAGCTCCAAAACAGGCCATTCTGTTCCTTAGCCACAGTATCACTATCACACCCAACACAATTAACATTAAGTCCCTAATATCATCTAATTCTTATTCTGTATTCAAAGCAACCCAATTATCTCACAGATGTCTTCCAAAAGATGTTTTTTTCTAACCCGGATTAGAGGAAGGATTTTACATTGCCATTTGGTTTCTATTCCTCTTAAGATTCTCAATATAGAAAAATTCTTCTCCATCCCTTTTTCCATGACATTGACTTTCTGAGGTAATGAATCTAACTTCTAAAAATGAAACTGGTCAATTTACTAATATACAAAAAATGTATATGTAATTGTCAAACGGATCAGAAACTCACATCTCTCTGTCCAAGATGTTTGCTCCCTGTAGCCAAATCTAATAAGAATTCAAATAATCAAAAGGTTGCCTGGTAACAGTGGAATTAGAAAAAAGGAAATGAAATCTAGGGTTCTAATGTTTAAAGTTACAAAGCTTTCACAGCCTGATACACCCACTGCTCTTTCCACATGTCGTTTAACCAAACCGTGTGGGGTATGTGTGTGGTCTACTCTGCCTAGAATCAATTTAAGCACAAAATAGAAATGTTTTAAAAATCCTCAAGTGTAAGATTTGGAAAGTTTTTCTCCACTTCCAAATGACATGATTATGCAATAATTATGCTTTAGGGTCAAAAATTTGCACTCTCCCTTCATTATCTTTAATGTATAAAACAATTAAAATGTCATCAAACAAGTCACCATTGTAACTGGTCAGAATACTAAGTAAAAAGACTATTATAATCCTAGCATTTCAGAGTGAGTATTGGCCCATTTTATCTAAGAAAAAACTGAGGCCAAGAGCTATGAAGTGTTGGGGTAGCACAACCAGGACGTGACAAGGCAGGATACATCTCACTCTGGAGTCTTCATATCTTTGCTCCCAGACCTCTTGTTGATGGGGTGCCTTGTCCAAAGTCAAACAGCCAACAAGTGGGAGAGCCTGAGCTGGCATCCAGATGTCCTTGTTCCCAGGCCAGTGGACTTTGGGGCATTTAATACTATTCTGCTATTTGGGATACAGGTCATGTCTTCTCCCCTAGTATTCTGGAAACACTAGTATTTAATGTCTTTATTTGTTTTTTCTATTACTCATAGCCTTTGTAACTACAAAAAAGAAAAGTCCCATTAAACAGCTTTTGACGATGCCCACACCAGATTCAAGGCTGCCCGATTTTCTTTGGAAAAATTGACAGAGGGCTCTTTTCCTGATGTTAAAATGTGTTGTGCATGCTCATCATGAATTCCATTTTCCTAAGCTCTTGAAGGCTGTGAGGTAGAATCACGCCCATTTTACAGATGAAGGAGACGAAGAAGAGTCCTCTGCGTCGTGCCAGACAGTGATCGCACGTGGAAATCAGAGCAGCCGCCTGGCTCTGTTGCTCGGTGTGCAGTGGAACCCAGCCCAGATCCTACAGCCCAGAGCAGCCTTCTTCCTCTGCCCAGAGGAGAATATTCACTTAGCACTGGTCCCTGGGTGGTTCCTTGAAATGATACAATTTTTTTTTTCTTTTTCTTGTTTTTTTCGTTGTAAAGTACATTTTCACAGCCAGATTCATTTTGTGCTATTAGTTGATGACTCCCTTCTCTGGCTACTCTAAGTGTTTACCTGACCTCCCCCACATGCAGCCATCTGTTGCTTTCCTGCAGGCAATGAAGGGGCCTCGACTGCCTTGGCAGCATCTGTCTGGAGCTTTCCATGGAGAGAGAAGCAATCTCAGAGGCAGACCATGCTGGTGGCCCACAGGAAGCCCAGCACACACATCAGGCCGGTCAGGACTTGCGCAGCATGTACTTCCAAGACCAGGGCTCAACACACTGCTACTGATGACAAGGATATACCCACCCCAAGCAAATTTCAGTTCTTCAACAGGAAACGTACTCTCTAAAGGGTTTTTTTCTACAAAGCCATTTCAAGAAAAACAGAATAAAGACTTTTATTTTTTTTTATTTAATTTATTTAACTAATGTCACCATATTACCTTCAGGATGTAAACAGCTTCTACAAGCATTAAAGTAAAGGGAAGAGAAAAAGTTAGATGCTCCGCCTCAGTTTCTTGGCAATGTCGAGGTCTAGGTATTCATCCAGAAAGCTGTTTGCAATTCCCAGGGCGCCTAGGACAGTCAACAAGGCCAAAATCCCCAGACTCAACCGGAAACCAGTGATCCTGCGGGTGGACACGCGGGAGAGAAGTGACAAACTGGGCTGTGGTGAGGAAGCTGGGAGTCCTGACACAGGTTGCTAGTTGCTCAGACGACCCAGAACTTCCATGTCTTTGCCATTTGAAAATTTTGGTTCATCATGTAAATTAAAGGGGTTGCCTAGCCATGGAGGTGCATGGGCTTCCTTGAACATTCAAAGGATTAGCAAGGCTGGCAGGATATTTCCGCGGTAACCTTCTGGAGACGATGCAAAAGTTTTGCAAGGATTTAGAGAGCCCACGTTCAGTGCGCAGTTTTATACCTGTGGTTTCCCATCTCACGCCTACTTGTGTGTGGCCTGGCAAATCTTGGCCTCAGGCAGCACGGATTATTTTTGCCACCACAATTCTGTGTTATTAATTCCTCTCGGGAGCAGAAGGCTCAGCCCACACTTCAGCCTGCTACTTTTTGCATAAGTACACAATTATTGGGTTCTCCTTACCTTTTATTAGTAGCTTCTGAATATCCCCAGAAATACCGGTGACGGGCATATATGTATACCAGACCCAGACAGGTAGCAAAAACTGTAGAGGGGAAAAAAAGCAAAGGCACAGGATACAATAGAGGTCTCTTAAGATGTGGTATGAAAACTGAGAAAATATTCAGAGAACATATATCTGACAAAATATTTGTATCCAGAATATAGAGATCCCACATAGGAAGGTAAACAAATGTGCCAATAATCACATGAAAAATATTTCAACATGATTCAACCTCAGCAAACTGCCATTTAAAACCACAATGAGATGGCACCATTACATCCACCAGAATGGCTAAAATTTTCAAAGGCCAACAACACAAAATGTTAAGGATGCAGAGCAGCTGGAATCCTCATACATCATTGGTGAGAATGCAAAATGGTATGGCCCCTGTGGAAAAAGTTCTGGTAGTTTCTTATAAAACTGAACAGACCATTTGACCCAGCAATTCCATTGCTCTGTATTTGCCCAAGAGAAATGCAAGCACGTGTCCATAAAAAGATTGGTACGAAATGTTCATTGCAGCTTTATTCATAAGAGCCCCAAACTGGAAACAGCCCAACTGGAGAATGGGTAACCACACGGTGGTAGAATTCTGTAGCATTCTGTTCAATGAAATGCTACTCAGCAATGAAAAGAAACATATTTACAACAACATGGTGAAATCTCAAAAAGGTTCTGGAGAGTGAATGAAGCATTACACAGGAATACTTACTACACGATTCCAATTGCATGAAATTCCAGAATGGGCAACACTAAATGATGAAAAAAACAGAAGTGCTTGCATCTGGGAGTGAGACTGGGGGCCTACTGGGAGGAACAGAAGGACACTTTCTGGGTGGTGCTCATGTTCTACATCTCAAGAGGGACTGAGTCAAAACTCTGTGAACACTTAAGGTTTATGCATTTTACCATACGTAAATTTTATCTCAAAAGAAAGAAATGTAAAATATACTATGATGATGTTCCACCACCCTGTGCCATGAAAAATATCAATGTCTTTCCTATGTCAGGGACTCTCTGTCTTCCTCAGCAGCTGCAAAATGCCAGAGCCTTCTTCTTCTAAACATTGGGAGTCTATATGTGGGACTGTGATATGCTGAATAAAATTAAACCTACTATTTTATTTGGTCACACAGTTTTTTTGGTTTGTTTTTTAGCTTCCACTATACACCAGGTATTATTCTATGGATTGGGGTTAGCAGTGAAAAAGACACACGTTCCCTGACTTTATAGAGTTTATATTCTATCAGCAAAGACAGAAAACAAACAAACAAACAAAAAAATGAGGAGAAAAGTCCAAACTTGAAAGTGCAGTGAAGGAAATGAAGAGGGATGAAGAGATGGGAGCTGGAGAGGCTGCCCATGGAAGGGGTCGGGGAAGTCTCCAGAGGGGCTGGCGTCTGCCTTGGTGCCTGAAGGGCCGGAATGAGGGGGCCAAGCAAAGAGCTGGGGAAGAAGAGGTGGCAGAGCCAGCTGGGGGCTGAGGGGGCTCAAGGGTCCTGAGTATTCTCTCAGGTTCGAGACTCTCAATCTAGTAAATCACTCCTGTAAAGCCAAAGAGAATGAATGGCTCAGGGGCCGTTAATAGGCAAATGACTATGGATGAGAAAGAATGAAAAGAAAATTCTAACAAAGTACCCAAGAAATCCTTCCCTGACAGGCAGTCGGCCTCATTCAGCTCATCACAGTGACACCCAAGGGTCAATGGCAGAGACAGAGTCCTGTTATCAAAAGGCACTTTTCTGATTAGTTGTTAATGTACTCTTACATGACAAGGAACAGCCGCTTTCGTTCATGCCCTTAAGGGACACAAGTATGAGTTGGAATAAAGTTAAGAAGTCTTTCTCTAAAGGACATTTTACCTGAAATCCCTCAGTTGACAGTACAAAATGACAAAAAAAAAGAGAGTGATGGGGTTGCCTTTGGAAGCAGCTAGGATTTGGTTTATCTAAATCTTAGCAATCAAGTGCAGACCCAGATGAGGCAATGAAAGTTACCAGAAAGCAAAGGGGACTGAATTTCTCCAATGAAGGTAGCAGGGAGTGATCTGACTCCTGTTAAATGGACGGGCAGAGTTTGGATGAAGCCCTCAGCTCACCAAGGATACGCTAGTCAAACAGAAAGTGGATATCTGTAGTGTTGCTACATACAAACAGTAGCACTGTATCCTAGAGGACCCTTAACAAAAGGTACATGGGTTGTTGGCACAAATATTTGTAGACCCTGCTCTGTACTTGAAAGGGAAATTTTCCCTGCATTGGTAAATGTCGAGTTAGACAAATTACTTAACCTCTCTCTACCCCAGTTTCCTCACCTATAAAGTAGGAATTAAACTCTAACTCCTATGAAGGTTTTAAATCCTATAAATCAATACATGAGACACCATGTATATAAAACTTAAAAATAGTACTTGGCACATAGTAAGGGCTCAGTAAATATTAGCTATAATCATTAAGGTGAATTGTTAATTCTGTGTTCTATTCTTTCAGTTAAATTAGAATTACAGTTGACACTTGAACAGCACAGGTTTGAACAGCATGGGTCCACTTATACATGGATTTTTTTTTTCAATAAATTATACTGGAAAATTTTTTGGAGATTTGAAACAATTTGACAAAACTCACAAATGAACCACATGGCTTAGAAATATTGAAAAAAAATTTAAAAAAAGAAAAAGGTATGTCATGAATGCATAAAATATATGTAGATACTTGTATATTTCATCATTTACTACCATAAAATATACACAAATCTTATAAAAAGTTAAAATTTATCAAAATTTATACACACACTTACAGGCCATACATGGCACTATTCACAGCTGAGAAAAATGTAAACAAATGTAAAGATGTAGCATTAAATCCTAACTGCATAAAATTAACTGTAGTTCATACCATAGTACTGTAATAATTTCACAGCCACCTCCTGTTGCTATCGCTGTGAGCTCAAATGTTGCATGAGTATCCACTTTAAACACCATCATCTCTGTATAACCAGTTCATCTCGCCAGTAAACTGCATATCTCTCTAAAAGTGATTTCTCATGGTTCTCACCTGTTTTTCATCAGGATTAGTGCAATACCATAAACCCTGACTAACACCATGGGTCCCATACACAGTGCCACTAGTGATTCCAGAAGTGCTCCCAAGAAGCAGAGAAAAGCCATGACATTATAAGAAAAGTTGAATTGCTTGATATGTACCATAAATTGAGGTCAGCAGCTGTGGTTGTCTGTCATTTCAAGATAAATGAATTCAGCACAAGTACCATTGTAAGAAAAGAAAAGGAAATGTCTAAAGCTGTCACTGCAGCCAAATCAGCAGGCCCAAAATTCCTGTTCTTTTTTGCAAAATGCCTTTTTGTCTCCTATCAAATATGCAGCTTTTAGTGGGTACAGGATTGCTATAAGAAAGGCATACCCATAGACTCTAATGATTCAAGAAAAAGCAAAGTTATTACATGACAACTTAAGGCAAAAGAAAGGTGAAAGATCTAAAGCTGGAGAACTTAATGCCAGCCAAGGATGGTTTGATAATTTTAGAAAGAGGCTTGGGTTTAAAAATGTCAAGATAACAGGAGAAGCAGCTATCTTGACATTTGATCTTCTGCTGACCAAGAAGCAACAGAGAAGCTCCTAAATGCCATTAAAAAAATTATTGAGGAGTAAGGATATCTGACTGAATAGATTTTTAATGTAAATGAAAGTAACTTATTCAGGAAAAAAATAAATGCCACAAAGGACATTTATTAGGAAGGAAGAGAAGTGAGCACCAGGATTTAAGGCAGGAAGGATAGACTAACTCTGCTGTCTTGTGCAAATGCAGTCAGCTTTATGATCAGGACTGCCCTTGTCTAGAAAGCTGCTAACCCCCAAGCTTTGAAGGGAAAAGATAAAACCAGCTGCCAGTCTTTTGATTGTATAACAAGAAAGCCTAGACAATGAGAACCCTTTTTCTGGGTTGCATCCATCGATGCTTTGTTCCTGAAGTCAGGAAGTCCCTTGCCAATGAAGGACGGCCTTTTAAAGTTTTTTTGATATTCAACAATGCCCTTGGCCAGCTGGAACCACGACTTCAACACTGAAGGCATCAAAGTGGTCTACTTGTCCCCAAGTGCAACATCACTAATTCATCCTCTCGATCAGGGAGTCATAGGACTTTTAAGGCTCATTACAATGATACTCTAGGGAAGGGATTGTCAACACTATGGAAGAGAACCCCCATACAGAGAGGATCATGAAAGTCTGGAAGGATTATACCATTGAAGATGCCATTGTTGTTCTACAAAAAGCTGTGAAAGCCATCAAGCCTGAAACAATAAATTCTTGCTGGAGAAAACTGTGTCTAGATGTTGTGTATGACTTCACAGGATTTATGACACAGCCAACCAACGAAGTTATGAAAGAGACTGTGGATATGGAAAAAAAAGGTGAGGAGTGAGGTGTTTCAAGATGTGAATCTTGGAGAAATTCAAGCGCTAATAGGCACCACCCTAGAGGAATGGACAGAATATGACTTGATGGAGTTGAATGCTTCTGAACCAGTGCCAGATGACGAGGAAGAAGATGTGGAAGAAGCAGTGCCAGAAACAAACTGACATTAGACATCTGGCAGATGGGTTTGGATTATTCCAAACCGCTTTTGACTCCTTTTACAACCTGGACCCTTCTATGATATGGGCACTGAAACTAAAGCAAATGGCGGAAGAAGGATTGGTACTATACAGAAACATTTTTAGAGCAATGAAAAAGCAAAAACTTCAGCGGGAAATTATCATGTGATTCCACCTAGTGTGCCTGCCTCTCCTGCCTCCCCTTCTGCCTCCTCCACCTCTTCCGCCTCTGCCACCCCTGAGACAGCAAGATCAACCCCTCTTCTCCCTCCTCCCCCCAGCCTGCTCAATGTGAAGATAAGGAGGATGGAGACTTTTATAATGATCCACTTCCACTTAATGACTAGTAAATATATTTTCTCTTGCTTATGATTTTCTTATTAACATTTTCTTTTCTCTAGCTTACTTTATTGTAAGAATACAGTATATGATACATAGAACATACACAACACGTGTTGGTCGACTGTTTATGTTATGCTAAGGTTTCCAACCTTCCTCCCAGTTAAGTTTGGGAAGAGTCAAAAGTTATTATGAGGAGTTTTAACCGCATAAGGGGTTTTCTCCCCTAGCCCCCGCATTACTCAAGGGTCAGCTGTAGATTATATCCGTAGCCAAGGCTCATGTCATTTTCATCTTTGAGTGCCCAGCATATATAGTTGGTTCCAAGTTTTTAAGAAAATTATTAAATTAAATCAGAATGAAGCCAAAGTCAGCTTCAACACAGCCCTTTTTGATGTACACAGACATTGCTTATCTTGTTTAAAATGGTTTCCGAGATTAGTACCTGCATGGTTGTATATCTGCTCCTTAACAGTTTTAAGCACCATAGTTGTCATTAGAAAAGAGTTGACTGTATTTTTAAATTACCTTGGTTAAAATACCATCCAGCCATCCACAATGTGATCAGGAATATGGGATAAAACTCCACACAGTTCTGTCTGCAAAAAAAATAAGGACATGGGTTATTTTTATGAGAAAACTGTATATTAAAGTATTGATTTTTCATCTGGAGGTAAATACAGAGTCTATTCAAACAAAAATAATATAAGAACTTACATAATGAGCTTAAATGATCCTTACATTTAAAATGCATGGAGCCAGGCGTGGTGGCTCACGCCTGTAATCCTAGCACTCTGGGAGGCCAAGGCGGGAGGATTGCTCAAGAGTTTGAAACCAGCCTGAGCAAGAGGGAGACCCCGTCTCTACTAAAAAAAAAAAAAAAAAAAAAAAAATAGGAAGAAATTAATTGGCCAACTAAAAATATATAAAAAAAATTAGCCGGGCATGGTGGTGCATGCCTATAGTCCCAGCTACTCAGGAGGCTGAGGCAGGAGGATCGCTTGAGCCCAGGAGTTTGAGGTTGCTGTGAGCTAGGCTGATGCCACGGCACTCTAGCTCGGGCAACAGAGCCAGACTCTGTCTCAAAAAATAAATAAATAAATAAATAAAATAAAATGCGTGGGACTCAAACATTGTTTAAACCTCAAAGCAAGGCCGGGAATCATTTTCCTACCTGTAAGTTGCTAGCAGTGGAAGTGAGTTATAGCTCTGTTCTAAAAGACAGGTCTAAAGAACTCCTCTGTATCTTATCTAAAGAACTTAAGATATTGCTCAATTCATAGTAAACAGATTTCTTTTTTAAAAAATTCCCTCTCATCCATTGCCTTCTACTTGAGTTACTCAGAACATTAAAAAATGGTCAGCTGCGTGGTGGCTGGCACCTGTAATCCCAGCACTTTGGCAGGCTGAGGCAGGAAGATCTCTTGAGGCCAGGAGTTCGAGATTAACCTGGACAACATAGTAAGACCCTGTCTCTAAAAAATAATTTTTTTTTAATTAGCTGGGTAGGCTGCCTCACCTGTAGTCCTACCTACTCAGGAGGCTGAGGTAGTAGGGGATTCAAGGTTATAATGAGCTCTGATTGTGCCAACGCACTCCAGCCTAGGTGACGGATCAAGATCCCATCTCTAAAGAAATTAAAATAATTTTTAAAAAATCATCTTTAAATAATTTCCCTAAAACCTCCTGAAGTAAATGAATGAAAATATTTCCTTCCCATTTTATGGAGGAAGAGACTAAGGCCAAAAAGCCCAGGCTGACTGATGTGTTGCAGAGAATCAAAGGTAGACAGTGTCTATCTTCAGATTCCAAAGCCCTGTCCTAATGTTAAGCCAAATTGCCTCTATTCGTAGAAGACTTGGACAGAAAATTTGATACTATTTTAAGCAAAAGGGAATAGCTCTCTAAGAACCATAATTAATTCATCTGCACCTAGCAAAGAGAAAAAAAGATGAATTATATTAATCCTCTTTCCTGAGCTACGCCCCCAAGTGATCTTGGGTAGGTTGACTAAACTCTTGCTGACAGTATCTCCACCGGAAAGAACTTGAACGTAATTTGAAATGAGGTCTTGAGTAGATCCGGGCGGAAGAGTCATAACCTATAAGATTATAAATGATCCCACACCCTTCCTTAAATAAACCTAAAGCTTGAATACTTAATTAATATTATGAGGCATTTGACCCAGAAACAGTTGATGCTGGTTATGGAAGACCTGGGTCTTTTGGCCCAAGTCACCATGAGTGATTTTTTTTTCCTTAATGAAGAAAAGAAAGCATGATTGCAAAGCGTAATTCTTCCCTCGTTCTCCATAATTCCGCAAGAAACAGTGGATAGGTCAGCTCAACCTTATTAGATTATTAGCTTATGCTTTGTCTCTATATGGGACAAAGCTCCCCCAATAATAACTCAGCTATCTCTTAAAGCTGGGTAAGAAAAGTGCGTAATTAACAAACTCGATGTTCATATAAAGACCATGGCGGATGTAGAGTACCGAAGCACAAGTGGAAAATTTTAACCCCACCAGCAAGGACAATAGTGAGGCCACCCACATAGATCTTCAGAGGCCAGAAGAGGGACCACCCGTCCCCTGGAAAGTGAGCCATGGGTAATGTAAATGCAAAAATGTATTTCTTCTTCCTTTTCTGACTGTTATCTTTAAGGCCTAACAGGCCACTTAAGGACCCAAGGCATGCCTTGTCTGCAGCCTGACGCCGACGCTTTCATAAACCATAGCCACAGCTTCCTAGTACCCAAAGAAGTAACTGAGGTTTTTCTTTCTGCTGCTTCCCATCCTGAGCACGATTTTGCTTCTGATAGCTGTCTTTTTAAATTTGTAAGCGGCTATGATAGGTTAAGTGAAAAGATGCTTTATGAATTTGTACGGTCAGAATTATCCCATGTATGTAAAAAATAAACAGCTTCCCAACATTTCCTTTTCCTTGGCTCAGTACATAGAACAGCTTTCCATGACGTCAAAGAGAAGAGCAGAGCTCTAGCCTTTCCACACTCGTCGGAATTATGTATGATCCTTTTTGGAAACAACACAATTGTCCCATTGTTTATTCAGTTTTGTAATACACCTTGAATTATTCCAAATGTAAAGACTGGTTACATTTTTGAACAACATATTTTAATTCAAAGTTCGCCGTGATGAGATTTTATTAGAGCACCTTCAAAAGCAGCCCACTTTATCCTTTATAAAAGTCTGCTTGTTTAGGACTTTTTCTTTTTTTTTATTTTTTGAGACAGAGTCTTGCTCTGTCACCCTGGCTAGAGTGCAGTGGTGTCATCATAGCTCACAGCAACCTCATACTCCTGGGCTCAAGCGATCCTCCTGCCTCAGCCTCCTGAGTAGTTGGGACTACAGGTGTGTGCCACCATACCTGGATAATGGGTCAAGTCTACTTGTTCCCTGGTTAGAACCCCCTTTGCAAGATAGTCCTGTGTTCTTTCGATATTGAAACTTCTCATAAAAAGATTAAGGAGAAGCTTATCCCTTATTATAAGCAGATGTCACCATGGGCCTCAAACTCTACACAGGAGATAGTGACAGAAAAGGCTTTGATGGAAGGACAGTAGGGGCCCAGCCATCCCTGAGCTGAGGAGGTTTCTGGAACTTGGGACTTCTCATTTTAAAGCCAGGACAGTCCCAGGTAAACTGTCTTGGTTTGTCTGGGACTGGAGGATTTTTGGGGACATGGAGCTTTAAGTGCTAAAACCGGGAAAGTCCCAGAAAAACTGGGGAGTTGGCCACCCTAAGGGACAGTCTGGTGGAGACTGTGGAGATTAAGGAGTTAAAGCTGCTGGAACCTCTCGCTGTCCATCCCAGTACCAGGAGCCTGGGCTGTGTGGGCTCAGGACACGCTGCCACTGCAGATCCCACCTGGCCCTGATGGCTGGTGACAGTGAGGATGGTCCCGACCGAGTACCACCAGAGCCTTGTCTCAGTCATTAATACTACACAGTTCACACCGTTGGGTGGGGGGGATCAACTGTGGCCTGGCAGCTCCAAATCTGGCAGTCCCTTCAACACTGGTGTCCAAACGTTTCTGTTTACATAGCCCTCACCAGTTGCTGCAGCAGAGGTGGCAAGGGCGAGCTGACAATGACAGTGGAAGCTGCTGCAATGCAGGATGGGGTGGAGCTACTTCTTGCTAATGAAAAGCGAGTAACAATTGTCACTTGTGGGCCAAACGGTTAAGTAGCTGGTGTGCCAAGTTCCCTGTCCGGAGCCAAGAGGCCCAGCCATAGCCTTGATGCCTGAGCCTTACCCTCCCCCTCATAGTTGAAGTTAAGTGTCTGTTTCCCAGGAATGATAAGTTTCGCTTTGCAGCCAATGACGTGGCTTTGCATTTGCTATCCCCTGATTGGATGCTTTTGGATGCCTCATTTACATACTGGACCTAATTGAGAACTGCAAGCTGTAACTTCTCAAATGCTTCCTGATTGGTCAGTC
>CAUYRT010047284.1:0-13362 GCA_963574885.1 Lepilemur ruficaudatus
TATCTATTTATATAACAGTAGCTAACATTTATAGAGTTTTTATCAGGTACCAGTTGAAGCTCTTTGCACAGACAATTTTATTTAGACCTCACAACTGTCCTGAAGACTTACTATTTTTATTTTCTAAATGAGGAAACTGAGGCTGAGTGAAAAATCAACCCAGTCATATGTAGTAGGAGGCAGAAGTAGCCCTTGAATTGAGGTCTCTGAGGTATCAGGGTCTAGAGCTGCGCTCTCCAATATGGCAGCCACCAGCCACAGGTGGCCGTTCAGCGTGGCTTCGCTAAATGGAGGTGGAGTGTCAAACACACACTGGACTTTGGAGTCTCAGTGTGAAGGCAGAATGTAAAGTACCTCAATAATTTTTATATTGATTACATGCTGAAATTATATTTTGGATATGTTAGGTTACACAGATGTACTATTAAAATTAACTTCACTTTTAATGTGGCAACTAGAAAGTTTAAAATTATATAATCAGTTCACATTATATTTCTATTGGTCCTATTGGCTTTAGATCCTTAACTCCCACGCTGTATCACCCACTGTCCTTAGACACCTTTATCACCATTCCTAGGAAAATGAAGGATTGTGGGAAATTCTGAATATTGCTCTATATGAAACTTGGTAGTGCCTTTCACTGAACTGACGTGTTTGTGTGGGTGTCCCACGTATTGGAAGAAGGACAGAATTCAGGGATAAAATTGAAGAAACCACTGGTATCACTGCTTGTCATTGTGCACACAGGTAACAGGAATACTGCGTGAATTCCCATTTTGCACTGGCACCTCCTGGACAGGGTGACCTCTCAACTTTGAGGCTCTAATTTCAAAGTTCACAAAGGTTATTGGTCAGGATAGTAACTAATGGATCCAATGCATGGGCATTTGAACAACCTGAAGCCATAGAATGAGAGTTTTTGTTACAATTCATCTGTGCTGAATTAAAAAATGGAATGGGAGTATTTTGATTGAAAAACAGTCAGCCCTTACCGTCTTTGAAAAAATCTTCAAGTCCTTCTTAGCAAGCACTGGCAGGGACAACATGTCTTTGACTATAGCAAAGGTTCCCACCTTTCTTCCTTCCCAGCACATCTCCACCGTCTCTCACAACAAAGATCCTCAACCAGGGGGTGGTTGCCGTGGGAGGCAGTGGGGTAGAGGGTGGGCGGTGTGGTTCGGATGGCTGTCCGGGGTGATTCTGATGAGCTGCCTCCTCTCCACCTTTACATTCAGGGCTGCGAGTCCTCACTGGAGTCTCCGCCTTCTGCTGACACTTGCCACGGATGCTCCTGGCAGCCTGGGTGAGGGTGCAGGGCGGAGACTCCAAGGAGTCAGGGCATTTGCTGTCTGACATCTGTATTAGTCAGGGTTCTCCAGAGAGACAGAACAAACAGGATATCTACCTATATAGATATACACACAGGAGAGGGGATTAGGCGAATTGGCTCATGTGATTATGGAGGCTGAGATGTCCCAGGACAGGCCATCTGCAAGCCGGAGACCCTGGGATGCCAGCAGCTTGGCTGTCCAGGCCCGAAGGCCTCAGAACCAGAAAAGCAGACAGTCTAACTCACAGTCTGAGGCCAAAGGCCTGGAACTAGGTTCAGGGCTGCTGGTGTAAGTCTTAGAGTCCCAAGGCCCAAGAGCCTGGGGTCCTGATGTCCAAGTGCAGGAGGAGAAGAGTGTCCTGCTACAAGGGTGAGAGAGACCAGTTCACCGCTCCTCTGATTTTGTTCTATCAGGGCTCCAGCAGGCTGGATGGTGCCTGCCCACACTTAGTCCACTCAGACTCACATGCCAGTCTCCCCTGGAAACACCCTCACAGACACACCCCAAAATAATGCTTTACCAGCTCTCTAGGTATTCCTTAATCCGGTCACACTGACACCTAAAATTAATCATCACAGCTACTCAGGTTTGGCTCATAGGAAAGAACTTTAAGCCCACTGATCAAGTTAACCTTCCTGGGCACCCATAAATGAGAAGGGGTATGAGTCAGGGGCAGGCAACATGCTCTAAGATGCTGGTACCACACTCATTCCCACTGTGTCACAGGGTGGCAACTTCATACACGACACCCTAGAATAGAGAAAAATGGAGCCTCTCAGGTTCTTCAACATCTGATCTAATCTTCCTCTTAAGCCATGTCTTACTCCTATCCCCAGAAAGAAGGCTTCACCTTGTCCCTGCTGGCTCTCTCCTGGGGTAACTATCTCTGTCCTTCTAGGTCCCTGCTGGCCCTCCGGGCCCCATTTGGGCTGCTCTCTGGGTCCTCACCAGCTTCTGCAGCAGTGGCTCTCATGCCTTCTGTCACCGCTTGCTCCGCTGGCGATGGCTGCTAACTTCTGCGAACAGGGAATGTTCTCTTTGCTTAGTGCAGTGCAGCAGCCTAGGGTCTGCCTGCACCCCCCATTCAGTTCCTGAACTTGCAGGTCTAACCCATTGGCTCTGACTGTAGACTCAACTGGCTCAGTAGCCAGTGCCTGTCCTGCCCTTTCCAGTGTAAGTTCCCCAGGCAGCATCAGGAGTGACCTTCCTTGCCCCTCCCCAGGGCACATGGGAGATCTGCATGCGCGTGGGGCCAGGCAGGGTCTAGGGAGCTGAGCCCAGGTGCTCTTCTCCTGAACCCACTGTGCTCCTGACCTGCCTCTTGTGCAGGCCCTGAGGGGAGGTGCAGCCCCAACCCCTGCATCTCACCTCCGCCCTCACCCTCCTGAGCCTCTCCTGCCATGGACTCAAGTCTTCCCTTGGGCTTCCTCTAACTTCTCTCTCCATATCACAGTCCATTTGCAACCTAAAAGAGAAGTTAGATTTCTCCTCTACATCACGTCCTCCTCTGAGGTTACATGAACATTATTAGGCTTCTGGGAAAGTTGATTCATGAGGAAGAGTGAGACAGAATTGGATTAAAAAAAAAAAAAGAAACTGGAACACTAGATGCTTTTTCTGTTTCTTCCAAAATGAATTTTCAGTGTGACTTATTCTGTTTAAAGCACTAAATTCTCTGAATGCTACTCATTGTCTTTGCATTAGTAAAATTAAAAAAAATGCATACCTAAACCAAACCTGAGCAATTTAGAAATCACCTGTCACTGTGGCTCATTTGTGCTCCTTACCTGCTGTGGCAAGCACACCTGACTTGGCAATGTCTCTCTTCTTTTCAACGTTTATATTTCTTTAGCTCTTTATTCCATCTGCTGTAGCTATTTGTAATAGATATCATGGGCCCCACCGTGTTTCTAAAATATGTGATATAACATGTGTATCAAACTGTGAAAATACAATGAAGTGCAAAACCCTAGGTAACACCCGAGAGCCTATGGGTGAGCCTGCTAAGGGTGTCTGCCCAGGCCCGTGCCCAGAGCAGCCTGAGATGTCCTGACACTGGGTCCCCATTACTTTCCCTATTCAGGTCCTCCTGGTTTGCTCCACACCATGACATCCTAGTTTTTCTTCCTCTCTTCAACCATATTTTCCTATAAAAATTATATATATATAAAATGACATAAGTATTTAAAATGAATGCATTTATAATTTATTATTATAAATAATAGATACAAAAAGAATTCCATTGTCATATTCTCCAGGAAAACACAAAAATATGGATATATACACCTCCGATACTGAACTATGCATAATATCTTTTAAATATCATGAAGATTATTTCTAACCACAAATATAAAATGATAAAGGAATGACAGCTTTTCAAAATCTTAATTTTTTTGAAAAGATATTCAAATCAAACATTTGTCATTTTTCTGCAATTTCACAAAGCTCTTGTGTAAAATGTTAGATTATTCTACTGCTATTTAATCTGAACCATGTTCTTTTGTCATAGTTACCTTCGTGCATATATGTATTCTCTACGTTTGGGCTAGATTATTTTCCTAATGACTTAATGAAATTGTACTATTTTTGCAGATCAACCAAAAATGGGTAAAAAGGAAAATATACAGAGAGAAGAAAAACAGAAAACATGGCTTTGGCTAAGAAAGCCTCTTTCCTTGCACATGTATTTTAATATGCGATACACATATGGTTATGATTAAAAGAAATAAGAAATCTGTATGTTTACATTGAACTGGCTAAATTTAATGATTGTTTTGACTTATACTAAAGTGTCATCTAATATTTGATAATAAACACAATTTAGATTTTTTATTTTTCTTTGAATTGCAGGAAGAAATTCCTACTATGTAACTCCTCATCATGAAAAGTCTCATTATGGTCCCAAATCCTATAGAAATGATACCTTCCCTTTTGGTATCTTGTAATAAATAAAACTTAATATTATGACTTTAGGCAAATTTCTCTTTTGTTTTCAGCAGCTAACAGTTACAAAAAGAGACAGTGCCACATTAGTTACAGTAATTTAGTTTGGGGACACCAGCAGAAAACACATAAAATCCATTAGTGGCGCCAACGGCTGCATCCAATTCTAATAAAAAGGCTAAATACAATTTATACAATGAGTCTTAAAACCTTCCTGAACACTAAAAGGAGGTGAGATGATCTTGTGAGTAACTAAAGTGAAAATCTCTGCCTTATTTCAGCCAAGGTGTTTGTTTTCAAATACTGTAACATAAGGTATTAACATTAAAATACTTTCTCACCACCAAATGAATATAAACTGGGAAGATGCTCTCTCAGCTCCTACCCCTGGTTCATTAAGCCTGGGCTCCTGCCTCTGGCAGTGTTTCATGCTTCAGAGGAAGGCAACAACAACAACAACAATTTATAAGGAAAATTAGAATAAATCTGCAGTTCTTATGATCAATCATGCAATGTTAGCACTGGGGGAAGAACATTCATTTACGCCTCCCATAGGAACCTCATGCCTGTGACTTTCCGACCTTGGGAAATGTATTTCCATCCTATAGGGAACTCAAAGATTGCAGATGGACACACACGTTCTACTTTCTAATATCATTTTTATTAAAACACTTTGGTCAGATAATTTACTAAAAAGCATTCCCTAAAGGAATGATGCTGTTCCTAAAAACCTTTTCATGAATTATTTTTCATCTGAAAAGTGTCTGAGAAGAAAGCTATGAAGACATGATGAGTTGGATTCTTACAGTGGACTTATCTTTTATTAAAAATGAACACGGAATATTTGGAAAATAAGAAAATAGAAATGAATGTAAGAACACAAGTTGGTCTTCACTCCTCTTACTTAGAATACATTATTCCATGCAACATTCCTTACTCGGAACTCTTCTCCAGGAAAAGTTCTATGCCCTTTTCCAAGTAGATGATTTCTCAAGTATTTCCTCTACATATAACACATTCCTGAGGGGTAAGCTCAGAGGGGCGATGTACCAGCTAGGCAGAGCCACTTCTTCACAGGGAGAATAACATCTGACACTCGTGCTTAGGTTTCAGTGTGGTCACGTGCACAAAATGCCAGCTCAGGGCTCAGCACACAAGTGTATTTTAAAAATGCCAGAACATTTCTGCTCAGGGGCCTCTTCGTAGGCCAGGCGTCCTTAGGCTTAGTGATCCACCTCACTTAGTCAAACAAACTGCCTTACAAAGAGACTGGGGAATAGCAGCTGGAGGCCAAACGTCTGGCTGCCACCGTGTGAGACCCTATCCAAAGTCCAATATAAGGGATTGGTTTTAGTATAGTATAAAGTGAAATTAAAAGTAGCAATTTAAATTTGTACCTCATCTAATCTAATGTCCTCATTCCTGATGAGGAAACTGGGTCCTAGAGAGGCACATCTACAGGCATCTCCCTGGCGTGATTCTCATGTGTGTGCCCCACCCTGTACACATGCCAGGACAGAACTGGGTCCTATCACTATTTGGTGAATGAATAAAATGAGGGAACTGGCCTGGTGTAGTGGCTGCACGGCTGATAGAACTCTGATTTCCTGTGTCTTTTCACTCTGTGCTGAACTTAACAAAGAAAGGATGATTTATCTCAACATGGGTAGACCAAGCTACCACCCACATGCAAGTTTGTAGGGGTCTCTGACCGCAGATGTTCATGTCTCTTTGCTGGGACTTTGATGGGCACAAAGCCCTCATTCAACAACGAAAGAAAAATAAAGGGAACATGATACACTTTCATTTCTACTGGGTGCTTATTTATTTTGGAGTCCTAGGACAAATGCAGTTGCCAGACTCAAAGAATACATAGAGCTTTCAGAGCACTCTGGCAAAACCGAAAAGGCCAAAGTCTGGTTGCACTCATCGATTTTCCCAGCTTTGCCATGACCACAGTTTGCATTCTGTCAACACAGCCCCCTGAAGGAACCAGAACAGCAGAGAAAAGCGTAGGAGACAGAGGATCCCATGGGACTTGTCAGTCATACTGAAAGGATCTAATAAAGTTTATAATTTTTTGAGAAATAATTCCGCAAAGTCTCATTTTTTCTGAATCAAAGGGCAACTAAAATATATGTATTATTCTCTGAAATAACTCTACCTAGTTCATCAGGAAGATAACCACAAGATACACATGTCACTGTGTCATGTGACATATGGCCTGGGATTTTTACATGCTACTTAAAACTGGTTAAAAACATTTTTTACTATAAAAGAACAAGATGAGTCTAGCTAGTGTCATCAAATACTTCCACAAAACCTGTCATCAGACAGCCATCATGAACACTGAGAAAACCTCTGGGGACCTTTTCTTTTGGTGGAGGGTCCTAGGAAGGGCTGGTGGAAGCCATACCAGAAGCCACACCTCTCCATGAGGAATCAGCTGTGGATACGTCTGATCCCCAATTTAGGGAGCAAATGGCCACTATTCTGGTATGGACCCCGCTGGCACTGACACAAGCCTGCTTTACTGCTATTTCTGCGTTGCCAGGGTGACTTGAACAGCTTTCAATATACTTCAGCTACATTAACTTGTGCTCCATTTACGAATGATACAAAGCCAGAGGTTTTCAATTAAAAACTTCATTTAGGGATACATTTCGTTTCATGGGTTTATAATGCCCTAAAATGCCTCTGGGAACTTACCCTTCCTTTGTTGGCTTGTAGGTATGTGCTTTGTGGACAGCTACAAAATCAGTGTTAGCTAAAACAAACTGATAACTATAAAAGAAGGACTGTGCCAGGATCATGTAAATTAGAGCAATGTCGGACAATGGAAAGTATACGATATTTCTAAATATTGATTTATTGCTTTCCTTTCTTATTGTATAGAAAAACTAGATTAAAAACCTATGCATTCCTATGATGTTAGTCTAATAAAGAGTAGTAATATTTGGCTGTTCATCTAATTTAGTTGGAGGAAATGTGGGTGTCTTACTATAAGCTGGGGTGTAAACATCACAGGCAGGCAGAGGAATGAAGAAAGCGGAGAGGGAGCTGAGGAGACACTGGGACCCTCAAGGAAACAGCATGTTCTTGGCACATGGCTGAGTCAGGGGCAACGGGAGAGGTTGGTGGAAGGCAGGGTAAGGAAGCACAGGCCTTTGGGCTTTGTTCAGGAAGCAATAAAGAGTCTTTGAAGGTGTTTGATCAGAGATGGGACCTGATCAGAGTGGTGTTTCAGGAAAATGACACCAGTAGCAGTGAGCAGGAGAGTTTGGGTCCAGGTGAAGCTCTAAGTTGGTGGCATGCATTGGAGAGGCAGGGAGGAGGTGTTGAAATCACGCAGGTGCAGCCAGGAGCGACTTCAGGAGGTTCCCCTCAGCTGGCCTCTCCCAATCCATGTTGCACATTCCCATCAATCATCTTCTAAAACATGTCTGTATTTAACCTTTCTGCTTAAAAACCTCCACCGCCAGACCCACGAAGTCCAAATTATGCAGTCCGTCACTCAAGCCAGCCATCACCCGGCTCTACCAGCCTTTCCAGCCTCCCCGTGGGCCCCTCCCAAACCTGACCCTGACCACTGAGTTTCTTCTTTCATCTACCATGCCTGTGTTCAACTGTCCTCCACGCTCCTGCTCTCCCGGCCTCCCTCCCTACCCACCTAGCCAAATGCCACTTTACTCTTCAGGAAGATGCTGCAAATAAACTCTGTGTGCTGAAGAATCCAGTTAATTTGCGTTGAGTAGACTTAAAACCTCGGGGTGATGGTGGTTACCTAGTGACCCCCAATTCTGAGCTCTGCTAATGTGATAAAAGCTGTGTTGACAACCCCTTCAAAGGCCCTCTGCTTGCACTCAGTGACGACAGAGCAAGGTCTCAGTCTCCAGCTTAAGGGTTTGTGAAATGCTTTTAGGTTTTTAGCGAAGTTCTCAGAGCTTTCTTTGGTACTCTCAGAAGAGAACCGTGTCAGTGAGCTCACATAAGGTTTCATTTTGTTTAGTCACCCAAGACATCATTACAACAAAAGCCTTTTCAGTTTCCAATTTGATTGAATTTTACCCTGAAAAGGCATATATTTTTCCTGTATACTTGAGTGAGTCCCACTCTTCCTAGAAGTGTAATTTGAAAGCAGAGCCTTTGGGCTCTGAACAATTGAGATTTAAATGCCTGACAATACCCACCACTTACCCCAGGGGCTGCTGGACTCCCACCCTAACTTCCTAGTTTGAAAATGTGGTTAAGTCATGCCTCTCTGAGGCTCGGTTTCCTTGCAGAGTTGTAGTAAGAATTAAATTAAATGGCATTTGTGTGACGCACATGATACGTGTTCAATAAATGGAAATACTGTTGACATAATTAATATTGTCATCATAACAAAATTTAGAGCCCAAGTCAATTATATAAACCAAATTTACTTAATTTTAGTGATTTTCCAAAAGCAGGGAATATCTTAAATCTTCCCGTGCTTCTAAGAATTACATTTTTTTAAAATGTCTTTTATTGCAGTTTCGAAAGTACCATTTGGTTGCCATTTACTAGAATAAAATTTACACATACAAAGATTTTGGTTCTACTTTATCTGTCATTTTTAAATTATGGTGCTCACTGGAAGCTCTCAGCAGGCATCCAAAGCTTTCCATTGTCAAAAGACGCCTAGATTTCATTGGAATAGGGTATACACATTGTGTAACTTTATTATTTGTACCCTCATAAAATCACAAAATCTGAGAAGCAGCTGAGTCTCTGATTTCGACTCCCACCAGCAGGCAGGCCCTCTGTGGCCAGCGTTTGCAGCTGACCTAGGTTCCTGGACTTGAGAAACTACTTCCTTCTTTTGTCATCCAGCCTGGGCTGCTAGAAGCTTCCTGTTCTCCCCAATCCTATGAATGCTGAAGATGTTGGCCACCCACCGTGTCCAGGGGCCTGTAGTAGGCAGTTGGGAAGGGAAGCAGTGATGGATCAAAGATGACACATGGCTCCCTGTCAGCAAAGGGCTTATCCTTAAAAACAGATGACACGGGGACAGTTGACCACTCAGAAGAGAACCAAAAGACACAGCAAGTTTGAGTATCTAAACTGTTTTCTTCCAAAATGCTGGAGACAGATGAAATGGCATACAAAGACAATCCCGTAAGGACTGTCTTCATCCCCAAGGGTGTTCTTAGGTAGCACTGCCCCAGAGAGGTGGCCCCATGTTTCCTAGGCAGGCTGCAGTGTAACTGCCATCCTCCTGGGACTCTGCTCCCAGCCCCTGCCATGGAGGAGAAGCCGAGGGTAGGAGACAAGCAATGATGCCAGCGGGGGTGAGAATGTCTGAGTGGGTCTGGTGCAGCAGACGGGAGTGTCCACCGTGTGGACACGGTGCTGCCTTGAAGCCTTCAAAATTGTGGGTTTCCACCAGTGGAATCTTTTCAAAGACATAGCTTTCTGGTGTTATAAATGAAACAGATGTTTTATCGAGCATTTAACATCTGCAAAGCACTCGAGCACCAGTAAGTCACACAAGACCCTCAGTAGCTCAGTGAGACTGGCAGTAAGACAGGACAAGAACAGCTCTGTCATGTGTCTCATGCAAAGTGCCAAGTGACTGGTGCAGCAAATCAATGGCACAGATATTACAGGCATTCAAAAATAGTGAGTGCAAATAAAATAATCTAGAAAAATAATTTCTCACAGCATGAAGCCAACTGATTTATTAAAAAATGTACCCATCATACCATGAGGATGTCTTTAGGCTACCAGGAATTGATTGAATGGTTTTCATTCAATGGGGACATGAAAACACTTTTTAAAATGTTGTTTTGCTATCTGTAGTTAGAGGAATATCCTCTTCTTGCATTTCTATTCCATTGTCTATATGCAGTTGCTGGGGGCGTGTGTGCACGCATGCATACACACACAGACACACACACAGTAATTCCTCAGGGCTTCTTATCCATTGGAAATTTGTAAGAGCTAAGAAAGGAATAAAGTCCAGCTACAAAATCAAAACATATCCTGACATATATGCTCACCAATTTATCCCATTTAGGACCATAGAAAGTATCTGGGAAGAAAAACTAATTAAAAAGTATAAGTAGTTAACTATTTCTTGTTAGAATTCTGTTTTCCCTTAGCAGTATGTTAAAATGGTTTGTTCAAATTGATAGTTTCAACATTCAAAGAGCACTAAAATAAACCAAACCAAGGCTGTGCATACAACGATGTCAGAGAGCGGCTCCCACTGCCAATTAAAAGAGATGTTCAGTGGAACAGGTGACTCATGGCCTAACATGGCAGAGAAGTCTTATTTATTTTTCCACATTCTCATTTCGGTTTTAATGATAGCCATAGCATCACACATTTTGCTTCATTAGCATAGATAAGGCCAAAGGTTACACAAGCTGTGGAAAGAACCGTCCTTAATTGTGTGGGTAGTTCTTCTAGGATGTACTCGAGGGAAGACCCATAAATGGCAGACACAGCTCCTCTGAGCACCACTTGATGACAGGCAGCCCAAAAGCCCCAGCCTAACAAAACCTTCCCCTGCCAACACACATGACACATCTCTTCTCTCGGATGCCAACCACTGTGGCTGGCCTGGAAAATCCATCACCTTCAGTTGGATTTCTTCTGGAAAGAATCAAATGAAATACTTGTCTCTGAAAGCCAGGATTTTTTTTCCAGACTGCCTCTTTCTTATGAAGTGTCAGCAGACTCTCCCCACTTTTCCAGAAGCAACTAATGTCCTTCCCACAATAGAGGAGCCTCAGGAGGGAGTCAGCGGATCCCTGGACTGGGGGGGCCATGTGCTGAGGGCTGTGGTAACTGGAGAGGCCGTGTGCTGTCTAGCGAACACCAGCCCCACCGGCGCCAAACTGTCTCCTGCAGCCCAGAGACCATTCTGTGTCTTTCAACTACTGCCACACATCATCGGTTCTTGTCATCACTGTGGGTACAGTGGTCTACTAACAGCTGCTTGTGTGCCACCTGCCAATGTCTGGTGGCAGAGATGCCCACGTGTGTCCAAGACCTTGCCTATACAAGGGCTGATGGGGAACGAAGGGGTAGGTAGGAACAGGGGGCAGAGAACACTTAGCAGGTGACATGGGGAGTCACCTGGGGGAAGCAGCCCACTAGAAGAGTATAACTGCCATGGGGGACAGCAGGAACCCCTCTTTGGGTACATGATGTGTCTGCCTCTCCTTCCAAGGCCCAATCATGTTGACTGGAAAGAGATGCATTCTGGACACACCTGAATCTGGGTTGGAATCCTGGCCAGGTTGTGATTGGACATGTGTCCTTTGGTAGAGTGACTTTCCCAAATTTCAGTTTCTTCATCCACAGACTGGGAAGGGATCCAGTGAGGATCCAGTCAGGCACGCTGGTCACATCCCCGACCCCCAAGCGCACATGCACCTGGTCCGTGCACAGCAGATGTCAGGGAACAGTACAGCGCCCTGCATGCAGGTCTGCACTCGACTCAACCCTCCAGAAGCATGTGCGCAGCTCTGGCTCCCGGTGCGACACCTCTGCAGTTTCAGCCAAACCACTGTTGGCTTTTCTGGGAGAAAGCAGAACCTAACGAGGATTTTATAAGAGTGAAAGAAGTGAAATGCACGGCATATAGCTGTGTTTTGTTTATTTATTTTTTGATCCTTGCCCTGTGCTCTGTGAAGTTTGCCTGCCTGCCTCTGTTTTCCATGTGGAATTAACAGGAGTGACCAGCCAGGGGCCAAACCACAGGTTAAACCCCATGATGAAGCCATGGCATGGTGGCCAGCCTCGCACAGCAATCCACTTAATAACAACAACGCCACATTGTATTTTTGCGAGCATGCACTGAATGCCAGCCACATTCCGGGCACTGGGCTATTTGTTTCTGTACATTATCATTTAATATTGAAACCACCCTTAGTGTCCAAGACCTAGAGTTGATGGATTTAGATAAAATTTTTGAGGTAGGATTGATGTTCTTTGGTATTTGGAATTTGCTATCTAAAACAAAGGAAATATATATAGGTAAATTTGCTCAAACAACTTTTGCATTCTGGAATAATTATAGCATTACTAAAAAATACAAAAATAGTACAGACCGTTCCCATATGCCCTTCTCCCAGCATCTTTTTTTTTTTTTTTAATTTAAAGGAGGAGTGAGGAGGGAGGTTCAATTTCCTTTTTTTTTTCTTTTTGAGACAGAGTCTTACTCTGTTACCCAGGTTGAGTGCAGCCTCAAACTCCTGGGCTCAAGCGATCCTCCTACCTTAGCCTCCCGAGTAGTGGGGAATACAGGAACATACTAAGATGACTGGCTAATTTTTCTATTTTTAGTAGACAGACAAAGGATCTCACTTTTGCTCAGGCTGGTCTTGAACACCTGAGCTCAAGTAATCCTCCTGCCTCGGTCTCCCAGACTGCTAGGCTTACAGGTGTGAACCACTGCTCCCGGCCTCTCAGCATCTTCTAATGTTAATATTAGTCAAAACTAAGAAATTAACATTGGCACAATTCTACTAAGTCACATACTTTATTTAGATCTCGCTGGTTTTTTCACTATTGACCTATTCTGTAAAACCAAATAATTTTTGATAATGTGTACCTCTCACTCTCTGAATTCATGAAAATGACTCAGGAAACAAATGGATCTGGAGCAAAGGATACTTACATAATCAACCTTATCTTACATGTAAGGAACTGACCTAAAGCACAGAGAAGATAAATTAACGGCCCTAAGTCACACAGCCAGTAATTGAGCTAAAATTCAAACAAAGGACAGTGAGTTATCCTAGTACTCATGCTCTTAATCATAACAAATGCTACCTGTATATCGATTTGGAGGAAGAATTGGCAAACATTTTCAGAAAAGGCTCACGTAGGAAGCATTTTGGTCTTTGTGTGGTATAAGGTCTCTGTTGCAAGAACTCACCTCTGCTGTAGCATGAAAGTGGTCATGGATAATACACGAACAAAGGTGTGTGGCTGTTTTCCAGTCAACTTTACTTCCAAAAGCAAGAGTTGGCTAATTTGGTCTGTGGGCCATAGTTTTCTGACCCCTGATTTGTACTTTTAATCATTCATATTCCCCTAGTTAAAAAAAAAA
>CAUYRT010047285.1:0-86076 GCA_963574885.1 Lepilemur ruficaudatus
TTTTCTGTCTGATTCTTCATGTTTCCTATGATCTTTCACTGGTTCTTTCTCATCTGGGTTCTTTGTCAAGGATCGGAGTTGCTAGGACTGGCTTATGAACCACAATCTGAATGGCTGCTTCTATCTTCTTTCAGCCTCTAGCAGGGAAGAGGACTTGAAGGGAAGGTGACAGTCTGTCAACCAGGTTACAGGATGAATGGCCTCCTTTTCAGCTCCGCCCAGGGGTGGAGTCAGTTCCTTCTGCAAGAAGCACCAGGCCCCAGTCACAAGAGAGGGTGGGTTGTGCTGACTCCCCAGGGCCCAAGTGAAGAGGCAATCTCCCTTGCAACTCCTCCTTGACAAGTTGGTTCTACTCTCCTGGCTCAGAAGGAAAACAGCTAACTAAGGAGGGCAGGGATCCAAGACCAGCCTGGCACATCCGCTGTGGCTGGCTGTCACCACGTTCCCCTAACCTTCCCTTCAAATGCTGAACAGGAGCTGAATGGGAGCCGCAGATAGACTCTGACTTTTTTTATTTTTTTTCCTCTTCCCCCAAACCTCTTTCAAATGCCGGACCTGCTCGACTGGTTTGGGACCGGTAGGGGGGCTGTGGTCACTATCAGAGCAGCCAGCAGTGTTTCCAGGCTAGGGGAAACTTCCCATCCCCTATTTAGTGTCTGCACTCAGAGTCCACGCGTAGCACAGCTTCCTAAGGCTCGCTCGAGCCCGCAGAGTCCCAACTCGCTGAAACCCCACTGTTCAGCTGCAGGGTAGCACGGTTACTATGTCTATCCAGAGTCTGCCAAAACCTCAGTGAATTCTCAGGGCAGGGTGAAGGCACTGTCCGCACTCACTCCTGTGGCAGTGGGGAGCGCCGGCTCGGCTAGGGACTTCCCCAAATAGAGGAGCACACCGGAGAGTTCAAAATTTTTCCTGCTCCAGTTTTTTCTCCGCACAGCCCGTCTGCGTACACCACTGTTACCTGCAGACTTCAGTCAATTCCTTGCTTGCGAGGGTGTGGGGCACAGTGGGGGAAGGATGGTCTTCCTGGGGTGTCAAAACGCCCTGCCACAGACGCCAGCTGGCCGTCCAAAGTGGGAACTGGGCTCCCTCTCTAAAGCACCCGTCAAACTCTCTGTACTTCACGAGAAATTTTCCGATTCACCTCTGTTTTCCACTGAGGTCCTGTGTCCCACGCTGTTTCTCTGTAGGTCTGCAGAGCTGGTCCTGTAGAATTGGAGTTCACTCGCGTGCAGTGGGCTGCCTATTTCACCTCCGACTCTCAGAGCAGAGAGCCAGGAGGCCACCCCTATTCTGCCATTTTCCACAATTTGACCAGTGCTTTTTTATAAAAAAAAAAAAATTATTTTAAATATACAAGCAACAAACTTGTCCCATGAGTGCCAGACTTTCACTGGAGCAGAGAGAGTGGTGGCCATGGCAGTGGTAGTGGTGGGTGTAGAAGTGGCAGCATCCCTCCTCCTCCCGCCCCCCCAACCCCACCTCCATTGTTTGGGAGGAGACCCACTTGTCTTCTCCTCAGTTCAGTTCCCAGTAGTATTGGTAGGCATTTTTCTCTAGCACAGTAGAAAAGCAACATAAATGGGGAAAAAAATTGTCATCACACTGTGAATATAGACCAAACTTTTAAACCAGAGGTACACCTAACTAAACTAATGATTCAAAACTGAAACAAATAAGCACATGTGAGATTAAAACCATGAAGTCCTTTATGGCTTTAACGAAAGTCTTCAAAGAGGGAGCAAAACCTGCACCCCTCCCAGGATCTAGACCACTCCTAATGACAGCTCAAAGAAAGGAAAGTTTTACTAGCCCAAAATGGGATAAAACCTTCATTTCTCTCTGACCATATTCTCTAGGGTCTCAGCTTCTCAGCTGACCATCTGCACCAAATGCTTGACAATGAATGTTCCCTACAGATGGGAGATTGAAAGAGGTAAACAGTCAGCAAAATAGGAAATCCAAATTTGTCCATAAGGGTAGAAAGGATTACCAATGGCTACCATAAAAGGTTAAGAATCAAACAAATATAAATCCAAAACAAATGCATTTTTATAAATATTTCTCTCCTGAGTTAAAGGAATCTGTTGAAGAATTTCTTTTAGATATTTACATTTTGAAGACATGGTAAAGTTTGCATCTCCCTCTGGTTCCCTGACCTGGAATCAACCTGGTCCGTAGCAATGAGAGCTGACCACAGGATGCAGTAACTTTTTTTTTTTTCTAAATTCTACAGGGTATTCAAAACAGGCAGTTTGAACATGCATAGGATTTTAACTTTATTTTAAATCTGATTTCTGCCTTTTAAAAATATATTTCCAAGGGAATTTCTAAGGCTACATTTCTTTTGTAGTTTTTAAATATATACCAATAGGATAGCTGTTTAAGATGAAATCTACAAAGTTTACTTTAAAATATAGC
The DNA here is from genome assembly GCA_963574885.1 of Lepilemur ruficaudatus. Classification (NCBI taxonomy): domain Eukaryota; kingdom Metazoa; phylum Chordata; class Mammalia; order Primates; family Lepilemuridae; genus Lepilemur; species Lepilemur ruficaudatus. The sequence continues at coordinate 2,422 of CAUYRT010047285.1, forward strand.
CAATTTATTTATTCCATAAACAACTCAAGCCAAAAAACCCTTTATACAAAGTCCCACAGGTAACGTTCCTCATTTAGAATACCATGGACATAAGTGATGTTTTTTAAGAGGGGTGCCGAAGATGCAGCCTCCCATGATCCTCCAAAAATTCACTCCGAGAAAGAGGCTAAGATAGTGAAAGACTCCTGTTACAGATGTTTGAGGATGTTATTGTGCCTAATGTCTCTAGTATTCCCCAAATTTATGGAGGTCAACAAATTATAGATCCATTAATTAATGTCACGCAGTAGACGATCCTGGGATTGGACCTTCCCAGGACTAAGAAAAAAATAAAGATTATTTCTGGAAGGAACAAAATCAGACACCATGATTATTCATACCAAAAAATTATACTGGAGTTGCTATACTTGAGACTAGTCTACATGAAAGCTTTTCTCCTATTAATCGTAAATTTGGAAAAGGAAAAAAAGGTAGTGATTTTTACCATTTGCGTGATGGGATTCCACAGATAAACACCTAGGAATATGAATGGTAAGAAAGTAATATCTTTTGGCCAGCTTGTCAGGTCCTGCCTCTCTTGACTGTGGCTTCTGGAAGAACAGAGTGGGTTTTTTTTCTGTGCAAATTTATGAGGTACATGAAAAACTGTTAACATATGTATATGACACAGTGATCAAGTCAGGGTATCCAGACTGTCCGTCATCTGAGTACAATACAATTTTGTTAAGTATGCTCATTCTACTCTGCTATCAAACATTGAATTTATTCCTTTTATCTTACTGTATGTTTGTATGCTTTAAACCACTTCTCTTCATTCCCCTCCTGACTCCCCCACTCACCCTTCCAAGTCTCTGTTATCTGTTTGTACACTCTCTACCTCCACATGTTCAATGTTTTTGGCTCAATGTTTGGCTCAGTGTTTTTGGTTCAATGTTTTGGGAGAACAATATTGCAATAAACAAATGTAATATTTGTTTATTGTACCTGGCTTATTTTACTCAAGATAAAATTAATGTTGCTGCAAATGACAGACATTCCTTCTTTTTTATTGCTGAATAGTATTTCATTGTATACACATACCACATTTTCTTTATCTATTCATCCATTGGTGAAAACTTAGGTTGATTCCACACATTTGTAATTGTCAGTGCTGCTGCAATAAACATGCAAGTGCAGGTATCCCTTTGATATATTTATTTCTTTTCTTATGGGTAGATACCCAGTAGTAGAATTGTTGGATTGAGCAGTAATTCCATTTTTAGTTTTTTGAGAAATCTTCATACTGTTTTCCATAGTGGCTGTACTAGTACACATTCCCACAAGAGTGTATAAGAGTTCCCTTTTCTCCACATCCTTGCCAACATCTGTTACTTTTGTCTTTTTAACAATTTCCATTCTGACTGGGGTGAGAGGGTATCTCTTTGTGGTTTTTAATCTACATTTCCCTGATGACTAGTGGTGTTGAGCATTTTTTCATATACCTGTTGGCCATTTTATGTCTTCTTTTGAGAAATGTCTATTCATGCCCCTTTTCCACTTTTTAACAGGATTATTTATTTTTGTCCTGTTGTGTTCCCTGCACATTCCAGATATTAGTCCTCTATTAGATGAATAATTTGCAAATATTTTCTCCCATTCTACAGGTTGTCTTTTTACTTTGTTAATTATTACTTTTGCTATGCAAAAGCTTTTTAGTTTGATTGAGTCCTATTTGTCTATTTTTGTTTTTCTTAACAGTACTTTTGAGGTCTTAGTCATAAATTCTTTACCAAGTCCAATGTCCAGGACAGTTTTCTCTAGATTTTCATCTAGTATTTTTACAGTTTCTTGTCTTAAGTCTTTAATCCAGTTTGAGTTGATTTTTGTGTATGGTGAGGGACAGGTGTCCAGTTTAATTCTTCTGCATGTGGCTATCTAATTTTCCCAGCACTATTTATTGAGGAGGGTGTCCTTTTCCCAATATAAGTTCTTGTCAGCTTTGTTGAAGATAAATTGGCTGTAAATCTGTGGCTTTATTTCTGAGTTCTCTATTCTGTTTCATTGGTCTATATTGTCTATTTTTATGTCAATAATATGCTGTTTTAATTATCATTTTGTAATATATTTTGAAGTCAGGTAATGTGATGCCTCCAGCTTTGTTCTTTTTGCTCAGGATTGCTTTTTCCATTCAGACTCTTTTTTGGTTCCGTATACATTTTAGGATTTTTTTTCTAATTCTGTAAATAGCAACATTGGTATTTTTATAGGGATTGCATTAAATCTGTAGATCACTTTGGGCAAAGGTCATTTTAATAAGATTAATTCTTCCATTCCATGAGCGTGGGATTTTTTTCCATTTGTTTGAGTCATCTTCAATTCTTTTCATCAGTGTTTTGTAGTTTTCCTTGCACAGATCTTTCGCCTCCTTGGTTAAATTTGTTCCTAGGTATTTTGTTATTTTGTAATATTTTAAATGGGATTGCCTTCCTGATCTCTTTCTCAGCAGATTATTCCTTGTGCATAGAAATGCTACTGACTTTTGTACATTAATTTTATATCCTGCAACTTTACTGAATTCATTTATCAAATCAAAAAGTCTTACTGTGGAGTCTTTAGGTTTTTACAGCTATAAGATCATATCATGAGCAAAGAGGGACAATTTAACATTCTTTTTCCAATTGATGTCTTTATTTCTTTTCTCTTGCCTTATTGCTCTGGCTGGGACTTCCAGCACTATGTTGAATATGAGTAGTGAAAATGGGTATTCTTATCTTGTTCCAGTTCTGAGAAGAAAGGATTTCAACTTTTCTCCATTCCGTAGGTTGTTAGCTATGAGTTTGTTGTACATGACCTTTATTGTTTTGAGGTACCTTTCTTCTATGCCTAGTTGGTTTAGGGTTTTTATCATGATGAAATGTTGAATTTTATTGAGATGATCCTATGGTTTTTGTCCTACAATTCTGTTGGTGTGATGTGTCATATTTATTGATTTGCATATGTTGAAACATCCTTGCATTCCTGGTATAAAGCCCACTTGATTGTTGTGTATTATCTTGTTGATGTGCTATTGGGTTCAGTACGCTATTAGTTTGATGAACATTTTTGCATCTATGTTCATCAGACCTATAGCTTTTGTTGTTGTTGTGCCCTTGTCTGGTTTTGGAATCAGTGTAATACTGGCCTCATTGAAAGAATTAGAGAGAATTCTCTCTTTTTAGCTTTTTGAAACAGTTTCAGAAGAATTGGTATTCGTTCTTCTTGGTACATTTGGTAGAATTAGGCTGTGAATCTATCCAGTCCTGGGCTCACTACCATTCAATCTAGCAATCCCACTACTGGGTATCTACCCAAAGGAAAAAAAGACGTTCTATTAAAAAAAAAAAAAAGAAATCTGGCCGGGCGCGGTGGCTCACGCCTGTAATCCTAACACTCTGGGAGGCTGAGGCGGGTGGATCGCTCAAGGTCAGGAGTTCGAAACCAGCCTGAGCAAGATCGAGACCCCGTCTCTACTATAAATAGAAAGAAATTAATTGGCCAACTAAAAATATATAGAAAAAATTAGCCGGACATGGTGGCACATGCCTGTAGTCCCAGCTACTTGGGGGGGGGGAGGCTGAGGCAGAAGGATCGCTTGAGCCCAGGAATTTGAGAATGCTGTGAGCTAGGCCAATGCCACGGCACTCACTCTAGCCCAGGCAGCAGAGTGAGACTCTGTCTCAAAAAAAAAAAATAAATCTGTACTGGAATGTTTATAGTAGCACAATTCACAATTGCAAAGATGTGGAAACAAACCAAGTGCTCATCAACATGTGAGTGGATTAATAAAATGTGGTATATGTATACCATGGAGTACTACTCAGCCATTAAAAAAATGGTAAACTAATACCTCTTGTATTATCCTGGATGGAGATGGAACTCATTCTTCCCAGTGAAACATCAAAAGAATGGAAAAATAAACACTTCATGTGCCCACCATTAAATTGGTACTAATCAATTAAAACTTATGTGCACATATGGAAGTAACACTCATTGGGTGTCAAGCAGGTGGTGGGGGGAGGGGATGGGTAAACTCTTGCTTAAGGGGTGTGGTGCTTACTTTCTGGGGGAGGGGCACACTTTTAGCTCTGACTTGGGCAGTGCAAAGACAATTTATGTAACTAAAGCATTTGTACCCCTGTAATACTCTGAAAAAATAAAAGAATATAGCACATAAATTTCCCTATTTTTGTAACCCCCCAAAAATACGTATCTTATAATAATAATGCTACCTTAGTATCATCAAATATCAAGTCAGAGGTCATATTTCTCTACTTGTCTTATACTGTAATATTTTTACAATTCATTCCTTTGAACCAGGATCCAAAAAAGGCCATGCATTGCATTGGTTGGCATATGAGAGACACATATGAATGTAAGACTGGAAAGGCAGATGTTGCAATGTTTTCATTGGCTTCCCAGATGAATTAATTCAGGATACTGTGCACATTTCCAATATAGCATGCATCCTGTTGTGTTGCTTTTTGTAGATGCTTCCTTTCTCTATATAATGAATATACATTGAAGGAAAAATTCTGAAAATATAGATGAGCAAAAAAGGGAAAAAATCATCTGATAGAGACAACCAATGCTAAGTTTTGGTATCTGTCCTTTTGGTGTTTGTTTTTTTCTAAGAAAATATTTTATGCATGTATTTATAAAATTGCATCTCTCACTGTAATTATATGCTTACATATACTGACTGTCTACCCCACTAAACAGTTACATTTCTCAAGAAAAAAAAGAGAGACTTTTTACTACTGATTTAATCTCACTACTCATTATTGGTCTGTTCAGGTTTTCTATTTCTTTCTGATTCAATCTTTGTAAGTTGTATGTTTCCAGGAATTTATCCAGTTTCTCTCTCTTCTCCAGTTTGTTGGCATACAGTTGTTCATAATGATCTCTGATGATCATTTGTATTTCACTGGCATCAGTTGTAATGTTTCCCTTTATATTTCTGATTTTGTTTATTTGGATCATCCCTCTTCTTTTCCTGGTTAGTATAGAAAGCAGTTATTGAATTTTGTTTACATTTTCAAAGAATCAACTTTTCATTTTGTGGATTCTTTGCATTTTTGTCTCTGTTTCATTTAGTTCTGCTCCGATCTTTATTGTTTTCTTCTGCTAATTTTGGCTTTGTTTTTTCTTGCTTTTCTATTTACATGATGTACATTTTTAGAGTGTTAGTTTGTAATCTTTCAACTTTTTTGATGTAGACATTTATTGCTATAACTTACCTCTTAGCTTTTACTGTATACCACAGGTTTTTGTATATTGTATTTCTATTTTCATTTGTTTGAAAGAATTTTTTGATTTCTATCTTAATTTCTTCATTGACCCCATGGTCATCCTGAAGCATGTTGTTCAATTTACATGCATTTGTATAGTTTTGAGAGTCCTTTTGGTATTGATTTCTAGCTTTATTCCATTGTGATCTGAGAAGCTTTAAAATTATTCTGTGTACATTTTTTCTATACTTTAAAACAAGAATGATTTAGTATATTACTATGTAGTAAAAAAAAATATTAAGTAGTGGAGGCTCTAAAGGTGATGCAGGATTTTTTCAGCATTCACTGACAAATCTTTTTTATTCTTTCAAAATAAAAAATTATTTTTAAAGCACAAAATTCTTATACAAATAGTAAAGATTTTTTGAACAGCATAACTATAATAATGTATAATCTGTCTACCTACCACTTTCATGTAGCTATTTATAATGTTGGTCAATCCCCTTCCAAGGTTGTTTCTAAACATATAATTTTCACATTGTCACAATTATGATATATTTGATTTCAAGGCCTTAACATTTTTGTGTTATGTAGACTATAAGCTTCATAGCTATTATTTGTAAAAGTTGTATGCTATTCTAATATTCTCTAAAACCTGCTAGTCACTGGTTTTAGGTTAAGTTTTTGAGCCTGGTCAATGGAACTAGAAAAGGGTTAATGCATTAGTTGGTTTTGAGTTAGCTTGGCAATTCTAGCTAGGACGCATATAAATAACACCAGCTAGGAGAAAGCTGTGAATTCCAAAGCAGTCAGTTCTAGCAGTGAGAGGAGAGTAAATAGGCTTGAAAATAGTTTTTCTCAGAATATGTTCTGAGGAATACCAATGTTTCAGGATATTGCAGTTCAAAAAGTTTGAAAACAAAAATTCTAAAAAAACAATAGTTACTGTATTTTCCTATTAGGAGTTCACAAATTAAAGTTCTAGGAAAAAAATAATACCTATATAGCATGGTTTTAAAAAGGTTTTCCTTCATGTATTTAACAATTCTATTTATTTTCTATTGCTATAAAAATTTATGAAAATTCAGCAATTTAAAACCATACAAATTTATAATCTCGCAGTTTCTTTGGGTTAGCAATTTGGGAGCAGCTTAGCTGGATGTTTCTGGATCAGAATCTCTCATGAGTTTTCCAGTCAAGACACTGGCTGAGGCTGCAGTTGCCTTAGGCTTAACTGGCCCTAGAGGTTCTACTAAGATGGCTCACCTACATGTTGGCTGGAGGTCTCAGATCCTCACCATGTATACCTCCACATAGGGTACTTGAGTATTCTCATGACATGGCAGCTGGCTTCCCTTCTTGCAAACAGTCAGAGAGAGACCAAGTAGGAGAAACCACACTGCCCCCTGCCTGGTTTTTTCTTCCTAATACCTTTTAAGATTTCATCTCAGAAGTCAAAGTAAATATTGTTCAAAACAAGTCACTCAGTACAACTTATACTCAAAGGGGAGGGTACTTAGGCCCACAATTTGAAAAGAAGAGTATCAAAGAATCTGTGGGCATATTTTAAAACCCCACCATAACTGAACCTATTCTTATTACTCAATAATATCTAATAACATCCTAAGGACCACTTAAATCTGCTATTTTTTTCAAATCCCTTGCTAGGAATAACAATACTTCCAAAGATCTCCTAGTGTTATAATCTCAATTCACTGTAAAAGAATATAATTTTTTTCATTTCAACAGATTTCGGGGCTACAAGTTGAATTCCATTACATATATATATTGTGTAGTGGTAAAGACTGGCCTTTTAGTGTACCCATCACCCTAATAGTGTACATCGTACCCAATAAGTCATTCTTCATCCTTCACTCCTTTCCACCCTCCCATTATGTATAATGGACATTGGGCACCTTTTAAGTCTCCAGTGTCTATTATACCACTCTGTGTGTCCTTGCATGGCCACAGCTTAGCTGTCACTTATAAGTGAGAACATGTGGCATTTATTTTTCAGTTCCTCAGTTATTTCACTTAGAATAATGGCTTCCAGTTCCATCCAAGTTGCTGCAAAAGATGTTATTTCATTCTTTCATATGGCTGAGTATACTTCGTGATACACACACACAAACACACACACACACACCATATTTTCTTTAACCACTCATTGTTGATGCACACTTAGGTTGATTCCATATATTTGCAATTGTGAATTGTGCTGTGATAAACATGTTTTAGTGCAGGTATCTTTTTGATATAATGATTTCTTTTCCTTTGGGATTTCAAGATTGAATGGTGCATCTACTTTTAGTTCTTTGAGAATCTCTATACTGATCTCCATAGAGGTAGTACTAATTTACATTCCCACCAACAGTGTATAAACATTCCCTTTTCACCCTATCTGCAACAACATCTATTGTTTTTTGACTTTTTAATTTTGCCACTCTAATTGGAGTAAGACGGTATCTCTTTGTGGCTTTAATTTGCATTTCTCTGATGATTAATGACGTTGAGCGTTTTTCCATGTTTCTTGGCCGTATGTATATCTTCTTTTGAGAAATGCATGTTCATGTAATTTGCCCACTTTTTTTTTTTTTTTTTGCTGCTCTATAAATATTTATTGCATGGATAAATAAAGCAGGTTACATCAGGGAGGGGGGTGTCTGGCAGATGGTGCCCAAATGACAAAAGCCCCAGTTCGTCCTACTAGAAGTGATGGCATATTTTGATAATTTTCCCATAAGGCTCCAGAAAAGTCTCTGAGAACTAGAATATGCAGTTAGGGAGCCTGGCAAGGAGAGGACCAGTTTCTTGGAAATTGCCGCATGCCATTCTTTGCAAAATTGCAGTGTATAGCGCGTACGGGTTTCTCTGTCTGATTTGTTCCCAGTATAGAATACACCTAAGCAGAACACAGTGCTGGAGTGAAATTGTAAGCTTTCTCTCATGTGTGTGGAAAGCCACATGGTGGCTCCCACCACTAGTGATTTCAGATCTGTGTAATAGTTCGGGTTTGACTTTTTACAAGTTCTTGAAATTGTTGGCTGTGTTATTCATATATAGTGTCTATTCAAACTGTTAGTGTGAAGACTATTACTCCTGAACTTTCTAGAGCAGAGTGGGACAGGCACAAGAAAACAAAATGATAAAGCAAAGAACACAAACAATGTAATACATTGCTAAGGATTTTACATTATCCTGACAAAAAATTTCTGAATATCATGTAAAATTTTTGATAAGTTTGAAAAGATTTACCATTTTGAAGAAACAAAAACAGCGTCACTAACATTTTAAAATATAGTCAACAATATTTAGAATTTGTTTATACATATGGCATGCATTTTAGATGTAACAGCCAGGAAAATCTCATTATTGTAGACTTCACTGGAAGATCTCTAAGGTCCCTTCCAGCTTTAAAATGCTGAATATAATTCAGAATTTATGATAATTTGAACTAGGCTAGGCTGAAATTTACTTTTGTATGATCTATGAAGCAAGGATTTGCTAATAGTGTAAACAAGATTGCTTGAGGCTTTTAACCAAGCTGTTCTTAAAGATTTTAACACATTGTGTGATACAAATGGATCTAACTAATTTCAAATGATTCCCACCTATTTATTAAAGCACGCAATGAAAGTCTGCTACTTAGGACTGCTTTTATTAGCAGCTAAATTTGCAGTGTGAATTTGAAAATAATAAATCTGCATTTCTTATTAGAGTGTGTATTTTTTTTTTCTTTTTAGTAAATTCAGATTTGTTTCACCAAGGGTAGATTATATCAATGAGGATTTTCTGTAATTAGAAATGAATATTTCAAATATAATTGTCTATTTCATTAGTTTATTTCCCCCCTTTAACTGTATATGTTCTTTATCACCTTGATCTATTTAAAATATATTTTTTAGACATTGATATTTCACCAGAAACGTAATTACTTTTTGAGGAGCAATTAAAAATCCAGAGCTTCTTAAATTGGGCTGTAATTCTGATATCTGTTTACAGTTCTTCAAAAGTACAATGGATTAATATAGAAACTTTAAGATTAGGTTGATTCTTGTAATGTCTTAATTTTCTTCTTCAACATGTTACCATCATAATTTGATTTTCTTCATGTTAAAACAATTCTCTGCATACATAAAGGCTAAGAAATATTCAGTACTATACTGTGGAACTAAGATTTTTTTACTCTAGGCAACAGAGCTTGACAATTTACTTCACTTAAAAACAGCAAAAATCCTTGTAAAGACCAGTACAGATATACATATGCTGTATTTTACAAAAATGAATATAAAAAAGATTTACATTGTAAGATTTTATATACAGTTTAGAATAATAGTTTCAAAATCATTGAATTTAAAACACATGTAGGAAATATTTGGTATCACTGGCTATATGTTTACAAAGCTAAAACATGAAATCATTTCTACCAGAAGAAGATGTTTGTATAAAAATCTCTGTGGTCTCTCTCTACAAGTATATTTTTAAAATACCATATTTTTGTAGCATGTAGGACAGTGGTATTTTATAGCACCATTTGCTAGATTCTATAGGCCATGTTTATTACTAATAGATAGTGATGCTATAATAACATCAGAGACATATAATTCAGTGCGAAACTTTTACCTGCATGGCTCTTTCAACATTTTGAAACTTTTAAAATATATATTATTGTATCTTTCAGTTAAGTAATATTTATTAAATATCTAATATATTCCTTGTGCTGGCCTAATTGCACGGTACTCTCTTACTTCATCTTCACAAGAACCTGTGTAATAAGAACTATGATTATCTCCAGGTAATAGATGGGGAAATTGAGGCCTTAAGAGTGAGAAAAACTTGTCCAAAAGATTCCACTAGTATGTGGCAGAGGAAGCATTTGCATATATACCTGTCTGACCCTAAAACCTATGCTCTTACCCTTCAAGTTACTGTCTTTTTAAATAAAAGAGTGTTATTTATTTTCTCATGGTGTCACTTGTACTAATTATCTTAATGCCTTAATCTTTCCATACATTAAATATGAATATCATTAACGCTGCTAAACAGGAGACATATTTTTTAAAAGGCATGTAATTATTATACTTGAAAAGGTGGAGAAACTAGTCTAAGGCATTAGAAGTTTTCAGTGGCGATCCCCCAAAATTTGAATATAGTTATTGAAAAATTATTTTGCTCACCAGTCCAAGTAAGTATCTTTTGAAATGCCATCTGGTTCTATCTGTTTGTTTTGTTCTATCTATTTTCAATGTTAAATTCTTCATCTAAAATTCTTTATACCAATGAAATGACTTTTTGTATCTCATTCAAGACTTCCGCTTCATGACAGTTGCTCAGAGAGGGTAAGTTTCACTCATTACTTCTTAACATAAAGGAAGTGCAATGATGTAGAAAATATAATCTGTTGAAGAAATATTGGCTGCTAGAGATTCCCATATATGAGGCTTAAAATTTAGTGATCTTTAAATCCTTTTCTGTTTCATCTTTCTCTTTTTGCTTTCTAAAATGAGTATTACTCCATATTTTGCAATAAGTATTACCAAGAACAGATAGCACCCAATTCAAAGCAAGCTCTTTTTGATGCTACTTTTTTAACCCTAATGACATTTTGGCTGGTGAGCCCTAATAGGTGAACTTGCTAAAAATAATCAACACAAAATAAAACTGAGAAAACTTATAACTGTACATGAAAAAATTTGTTATTAAATAAAATTGGATAAAGAATAGCCTCTAATGATATATTCATAATATCAGATCTGGAAAAATTTGTCTTAGTAAAATAATGAGCAAAAACAAACAATCAGAAAGTCTAAACATTGAGAAATTTTGATATGGACAAAAATTGATTAATCAACATTTTTTCATAAAATTTACATGGCAAATAATTGATCCAATTAAAATATTTTCAGTAAAAGAAAATGACAATGGAAAAGGGAAATTATTTAACTATAGTATGTAAAAGTTGATCATAGGATTAAATTGGCTTTATGGATTTACTCTAAATAATAACCTTTCAAAAAAGCTTATCAATTTTTATATAATGATAAAACACTTATTTTTATAAGTATAGAGTCAAGCATAAAAAGGTAAAAATTAGAACTCAAAATATTCACCCATCAAAATGGTGGTATAAAAGCAGCAGGGTCAAAATATGTTGTATTCTTCCCAAATCTACAGTTTTCATTCCAAAAACTTCTGTTTATGAAATGAATTGGATAATGACAATATCTGTCCTGCCTACCAACTCATAGGGTTTTTGTGGAGATCAAATTAGAGGATAATAATAAAAGTGATTTGTTAAATTTAAAGCATTATTTAATGGTACTTATTACTTTGACCTGCCTGTTAGACATTCTTCATTGAATGCATGACTGGTGCAAGCTAAACTTACAGCATTTTCCCAAAAAGTTACCCTCTCTCTGTGACTTGTCTACCCTGTCAGTGATACCACAAATCGAATACTGTCTCCAGATTCAAGGGTTGAAAGCTCAGAGCTCCTTTTGACTCCTTCTCCACCATGACCATAGAAGCCAAATACAGACAAATGGTCTAATCAACCGGACTTCAGGTGTTAACAACCAAATTGTTGTCACACCTCAACTGCTACTCAGTTATAGCTTTACGTCATTTTATACAATGGATATACTTCTGGAACTTTGCAGAAATTGATTTTTTTTTTTTTTACAAATGAAATTCCATCCTATAGGCAATAAAGTGATTTTAAGAAGCTCTATTTTGAAATTTTAAATAGAGTGAAAAAGTGATTGTCATTCTAGGTATTTCTATATGCTATGTCATTAAAACATGACAGGCAAATATTGTTTTTCTTTTTCAAATAAATTCTTGCAAAGGACGTGCCAAATGTAGTTCATTGAAGATTTGCTTCTCTGGCAAAGCTAGCAATTCAATGACCCATTGAATTAGTGTCATTGTGGTTATGTGGTTTGGTTTTCTGCTTTATATTAAGCCTGAAAGCTTTAAATAAATGAGTGTGATTAATTGAAAGTTTTAAGCAGTAGTAAAACCAGGGCAGAGAAGAAGGGACAAAAAGTATAAAAATACTTGATATTTGAGGCAGTGCAGAGACATTTAACATATAACTCTAAGAAGCAAATTATAGTGACCATAACTTAGAATTTCTTTTAATGATAAAACTTTTAAAAATGTTAATCACAAATGTTATTAAAATTGGTACAATAGAGTCATCTCAAGCATTTGTTTTCTTTTAATAGGAAGCTTTTCTTATTCGAAATTTTTCTTAGGATGATTTCATCATCTCTTATATATTCCTTAAAAGTTTCCAAGTATATCAATGAATCCAGATTGATGAGATTTTGATTAACTTAAATGATATGGTCACAGTTCAACCATACAAATTAACCACACATGTAAGCTTTCCTATGCAACTACTGAAATTATAAGTTGATAGGCCCAAATTTTAGGCATTTTTGTCTGTCTAGGATAATAGAAAACCACCAAATCAACAGGTAAAAAATACTACAACATTCATAGTACAATTCTTTACATGTTTTGATAAAATATGGACTGGCAATAAATGACAATACAATTCAAAATATATAAAGACGAGCATCACAAGCTATCTGTGATTGGGTAGATTAAATGAAATTGTATGGTTTTCATGTTTCTTTAGGGAAAAAAAGAGGCTAAAAAGAAAAGAATTAAAACAAAAATTTCATATTACTCACCCAAAGCTGCTCTGGACCAAGTAGTATCTGAATAGTACAAGTAACACATTGATCCTTAACGCCTCGACCAGGTGTGGAAAGAAACTTATTCACTAACTAATGACATTAATATATGAGCTGGTCTTAAGAGATATCATACATTAATATGTTGAGCCACAATGTTATTTCCAAAATGTAGAGTTCAAATGGATGGTGGTGATAATGAAGTTAAGTTCAGTCCCGCCAAAATACATGTATTTTTCATAAAATGATTGAAGGCTTTCTGACGAAAATTTTGCTTTTATGTGTTTTTTTAATTTAAAAGCAATCAATTTTCCTATGGTTAGTGACTGGGACAGACCAGTCCAGATTTCACAAAAAATGTTATTTTTAAAATAAAAGTTAAGTCTCTAAATATATAATTAAATGTAACTTACCTTTTGAATTACTTTTGTGTAGTTAATTTCACAAATGAGAAAGAAGGAAAAAGGTCTATTATCAGACCATATACTCTGGTTTTAGGTCCAGAATATATGAACATTTTATCAATGACCTAATAGCATAATATTCTAATATTGTGTTTTCATAACCACTGACATATATCATACTCCTTAAAATATTGATTAAACTATAATCTTCAAGGTCTTGAGCTATCATTTTTCTGTTTATAAACAAGGAACATTTAAAGTCTAGATCCATGGAAACTAGGCGGGTGGAATGAAAAACATTTGCTTCCTTTCAGCTTTAAGTGTTATCTTTTCTCTTACTTTTTCCCTCAAACCTCCTCTTCCTATGTTCCCTACGCCATGTAGTCCATAGCAGTGGTACCAAACCTTTTGGCACCAGGGACCATTTTCATGGAAGACAATTTTTTCCATGGACTGAGGAGGGGAAGAATGATTTTGGGACGATTCAAGCACATTACATTTATTGTGCACTTTATTTCTATTATTATTATATGGTGATATACAATGCAATAATTATGCAACTCACACGTAGGTTGGGGCCCCCTGGTCCACAGGACTAGCAAAGCTTAGTCCTGAAGTTACTGTCTGTCAGTCGCTTCAGTATGATTCTCATTCAGGCTCTTGTTACTCCTCAAGGGAACTATTAAACTTTTTGCTTTCTATTAATATCTTCATTCCTCTTTCCATTCCCCATTCTGTTTCATTTTATTGTCAGAATTATCTATTTAAAGTTTGAATCTGACCCAAGTATTCCCTCTTTAAAATGTTTCAGTGCTGCTCCCAGGTCAATAGTACCCTCTGCAGACTTACCTCCTACTGCTTCAGGCCTCACAATAAATGCTCAAGTCACACCGAGTTATATGATTCCACACCACCTTTGTTGTGCACACTCCTACCATGTGATGTCATCAAAGAACAGGGAATGCGGTCTTTTAATAAACTTCTTTCATAATCTCTTGAAAACGGACACTGGCTCTTTAGTTTTTCTTAAGCCCCTCCAGAGAAATTGGTCAAGAGGAGAGGAGTGGGGTAAGCTCATCATCGATGAGCAGCTGCTGCGTGTCAGCCACTTCCTTTACGTGACCTTGCTTAAGGCTGCACAGCAACTGCATGACATAAGTATGATTTTTATTTTATAAATAAAAAATATTAGAGCTCAGAGAGTGTAACTACATTGCCAAAGGTAATACCTGTGGCTAAAAAGAGGAGGCTAGAATTGACTATTTAACTCCAAGGATCAAAATCTTTGCACTGTCCCACACTCAGGTTCTAGATCTGCCATCAGGTCCAGGACCTGCCAGTGGGCAGATCAGGTTAGAGCACCTTCCTGTAATTTAGTCACAACATAGGATGGATTTTTGTCTTTAAGGATGGACATGATGACCTCTCATGCTTACTCCCATGGACCACAGGGGGTCATCAATCTCTACCGTTGATACTTTAATAACTTTATTAAAGAGTCCACTAATTCTCAGTAGAGCCCCTCTGGAACATTGGGCCAGATCCTGGTTGGGTCTGTGTTCACAGGCCAAGCCATTAGAAGAATTTGGCTCCCAAATCACAAGTTAACCTCATAGCATAGGAAATGTCAGTAAACAGTACGAATCTTAGGATTCAGAGAAAACAATGTACAATGCTGTAGAAAATTATATTTTCATACAATGTATATATATTCAAAACGTTATACATAGTGTTTGGCTAAGGAATCTGGGGACAGTAGATTCAACTTATAATGTTTGGGAAATTTTATTTTCCTTTGAGAATAGACATTGATACTTTGCAATGAAGCTGGTCAGGTGGCAAAAATAAGGTTAGAAGGACAGATAAAAAGCATCGTGTCCATTCTTTTGGCAAATGTACTAGAAAGAGAAAAGACTTCTCCAAAGGCTATATCTTTATGATAGAAAACTATCAGTTTGTAAAAGAATAACATGAGTAAAGATCATAGTAAGCTAGCAGGGAAACCGCTTGTCACCCAAAAAAGTCCATGCAAACAAAAACATTGTGTCCCAGTCTATTGAGGAGAATTCCAAACAAAGGTCCGTGATTGATTGGTTGTCACAATGGACAATGCTTTCCCTGATTTTGCCTTCTTTCTCCCCTTCCCCCATCTTCTTCCTTGCCTCTTGATGTTTAATACTCTCCTCTAGGCCTTTGCACCTAAAAAATACAAAGTTTGCAGGGAATATATTTGTTCAAACACTCACACATAATTTAGAAATGTTAAAATTCTTTGGGTAATAGTACTGTAATATGTACATTAACATTGAAATAGTTTAGGGTCTCCCAGACACTCCCTGTGTTTCATGTGAAATAATATGTTAAACAAAATCATCAGCCAGAAACAGTTTATTCAGTTAGATTTTTGTGGAGGTATTGGTTAAAGTTGAAACTTTTCTCATCTCTAGCTTTTGTACTTTTCTAGTATTTGACCTTCCTAAAAGCAGACAACTGTTAATTTAATGCTAAAGGCAAAAGCAAAAGCAGCGTGGTGGATTCTACATTTTATTCTAGTTTACCACCAATTCGTGGAACTGAAAATGATGTGAACTGTTGCTGTCTGAAAGAGAAATATATTTATTACATCTGCCTACTTGCACTGGGTGAGTAAGAATTTATATTGGGAGAAAAAGGACAGCGTTTATTTCTTACACTTGCTACTTCAGTGGAAGGAAGTAGGCTGGTGAAATCATCGACCAGGTGAGCTGACAAATATATTGTCTTCATTCCAGGCACATGATATGACAAAAAAATTTACCAAGTTCAGTGTGGTCACACTTCCTGTTTATGCACAAATCACTTGCAATGTTTCTTTCTTCTTATGTGACTTGTGATTCTCTTTCTTTGATAGGAATTAATAATCACAAAAATTGTCAGTTATAATTGTTTCAAATATTCGTGAGGACAAGGACATGTAGAAGGGAAGAACTTCTAAAGTTGATATTTTATAATACTAAGTTAAATGATGCAAATATATATAGAATATGCAAACATCCATATTAGTAGAATATTCCCATATATTTTATATAGATATTGAGTTCTTCATTGACATGTATGCGGAGAGGACTAAGACAAGTTTCCCGTAATTGGTGAACTATGTTGATATTGGGCTTTTCCTACAAATAGTTATATTGCAGAAGGGAGGTGGCAATGGGGGTGAATATAGTCAATCATAAACCCAAACTTATACAAGAAGGACAGAATTTGATTGGCCATTAATGTAGCATATATTTTTCCATAGTATGTTATATTAACATTAAGATAAATACATGACAAATGAAATATTGATAGATTTAAATAATTTAAGTCTAACTCAGTATTAAAATAGGTTGCATTTAATGAAAAAATATTTTATGAACCACTCACACAGACTTTCGGCATCAAAGTCCTCCAGACAATATCAGCTCTTTTATGGAACAAACTGGTTTTAAAATCTTTCTTTTAAACTTTACAAAAAAATGAAGCCAACAGAACAATGCTATAAATTATTAGATAACTATGAATATATATAGATATTTCATTACAGGTAGAGGCAGTTTGTGGGGACTTTAAACACAGAGATATTAGAAGTCTAGGACAGGATTTTTGTATTTAGAGAAGTGTTTGTTTTATGTGTGTTTTTTTTTTTTTATGATGGGAATAGGAGGAAAGTACTCAATAGACTAGGACCTCTAATATGAAATTTACCAGCAGTGTAAATAACTATTCCCAGAACAACTTTAGATCTAGAATTTAATGTCATATCATAAGAGCTTCTCCTTTACTTTTGTAGGCATGTTATTATTTCCCCACATGTTGGACTTTCGTATAGTCAGTTTCTTTTAGGAAGAATAATGCTATATTGTGTTATTTATATGTCACAGGGAGATGGATACATTTAAGTGATATTATGGAATAGATATATAATCATTATTGTCACACATTTTAGTGCTCTGTTAAAAGAAGATCGATTTTATTATTTATAATATAGATGTGTGCATTCTCTATTTCAAAAATATAACATTGTGTGTGACCACTTATTCTGGTTATCTAAATTAGTTTAAAAAGTTATCATCATATATACAGGTATTTAAATATTTGACTTTGTTTCTTTCCCGAGCATATATGTAATCTTTTTGAAAAAGCTGAATTTAGATTAATTTTTCATCATGCTCTTGCTACCACTGTGTTCAGTTTTATCAGCAGATTACAAAAACGAAGTCTTGAATGGGCTTGTGTTAAGTACCTTCTTTTGGTTAAATATTTTTTTTAAAACAATGAGCTATGAAGAGAAAATAAATATACAATATCATAAAATCATATGTTTTTAACATGAAATATAGATTTAATCCTGGTTGGTGGAAATGGTACCTGAAATGTTTACCTCAATGTTTTAACATGTGAAACTCTTCTCCTTTTCTGTTATTATAAATTCTGGATTGTGGTTGTCAATAATTTTGTGAAAGAAAAACAGAAATTGCATTAATTAGTGATTCTTTATCAAGTTGCACTATAAAGTATTACTGTATTTTGCAAACATTCACTAATATTAAAAGCTTGGATTTTAAAGGGCCACCAAAGATAAGACTTCTCAAATTTGGAGGCATCCTATGAGATAAGCCCAAAGAGGCAGTTTCTTACCTACTCTCAATCTTGGACTTGACAGAAAAAAATCAATCATTAATATGCAAACTATTCCTCTGACTTTATTTTTAACTTATTTCTAGGATCCCTGTTTTTCTCTGGGATTACACTCTGTATTACTAAGTTTTTAATGCTAGAATATAAAATATTAAAATCCAAATCTCTGCAGTTGAACCAAAGTAGAGGGCTGATTCTAACGCTTAGCTATTCAGGAATCACACACTCACATACACATACACACACACACACACACACACACATGCCCAGACAACTCACATTTTGCTTAAAAAAAATCTAATGAAGGCTGGGCACAGTGGCTCACGCCTATAATCCTAGCACTGTGGGAGGCCGAGGTGAGCGGATTGCTCATGGTCAGGAGTTCGAAACCAGTCTGAGCAAGAGTGAGACCCCATCTCTACTAAAAATAGAAAGAAATTAATTGGACAACTAAAAAGAAAAACATTAGCCGAGCATGGTGGCGCATGCCTATAGTCCCAGCTACTCAGGAGGCTGAGGCAGAAGGATTGCTTGAGCCCAGGAGTGTGAGGTTGCTGTGAGCAAGGCTGACACCATGGCACTCTAGCCCGGGCAAAACAGTGAGACTGTGTCTCAAAAAAAAAAAAAAAATCTAATGAAGTTTTACGCTTGTTTGTTTTTCATATTTTGGTCTTGAATAATTCAAAGTGTGTGTGTGTTTTTTTTATATTGGTTGGTAGAAATGATTATTCATGCCACAACTAACTTTGAGCATCCTTAAATAAGTTCTATTAAGTACAACAATAGATTTAAAAGCAGAAGTATTTTTTCCCCCTAGAGTGACTTAAAATCTAGCTATAGAGAAGAGTGCTATGTATGGAAACCAAGAAGGAACCATTTTGGGGGATGGTACCTAAACACAGCTTCTTCTAAAGGAAACATCCTTGTTCCAGGCCTTGATGGAGGGTCACTTACTCCCAGGCTGCCATCTTCTGAATCATGGATGGTTGGAATGGAGAGAATTCTTCACCTTAGAGAAGCCAAATCACACATTTCCCAGAAGCCCATTAGCTAGAATAAAGGATGAGTAAAACCAAGCATATACATTTTTGAGTATTTAGGTTAATGAATACCTCAAGAATCAACTCAGCAAATCAAGAGTTGCTACACCAAACAGGTCATGAAAACTGGGTTCTGACTGAGGTGTCTGTGGGATGACATCCAAAGTAAAGTTTTAAAGTATTAATAATACAGAGTGAAAATACACCCAAAGACACGGTTGATATTAGGTGAAAAAGAAACACCTGTGAAGAGTATGACTGTGTCCAATACTATAGAGCACTAGGAAAAAGGTTAATGAATTCTTGCTTCTAAACTAGCTAGAGCTAACTAAAACTCAGAAAAACCCTTCTGCGTCAGTCTCTATGAGAGCTTTTCAATGACGTTTTGCGAGTCTGGATTTTTCATGAGTTCCAGCTTTATGCTTAGACAATTCTCTTTGGCTTGAGCTTGCTTGAAGGCATCTCTGCTCCATGCAGCCAAATTACAACTTGCCTAAAACAAAGAATGATCCAAGCCCAAATAATTCAGGAAATAATTGTTTAGGAGATTTTTGAATACATTAAAAAATCTGAATTTGAGGAATTAGAAATTATGTACAAGCTTTTTTTTTTGTATATGTGAATGTAGAAATGTGGCTTCAGGAATTGTTTTTTAAACTCATTTCTTAAGTCAGCGGTCAATAAACTTTTTCTGAAAAAGGCCAGAGAGTAACTATTTTCATCATGGTGGGCAATACAGTCTCTGTCAGAACTACTCAACTCTGTTGTTATAGTGTAAACAACCAAGCCAATACTCAAATGAGTGTGTGGCTGTTTTTCCAATAAAATTTCTATATAGACAATGAAATTTGAATTTCATATAATTTTCATCTGTCTCCCTATATATGCATATATGTGTGTATATATTTTGTATTTTTCAGTCATTAAAAATATATAAACAGGCTGGGCTCAGTGGCTCATGCTTGTAATCCTAGCACTCTGGGAGGCCTAGGTGAGAGGATTGCTTGAGGCCAGGAGTTCGAGATCAGCCTAAGTAGAGTGAGACCCCATCTCTAGAAAAAATAGAAAAATTTGCCAGGCGTGGTGGTGTGCATCTGTAATCCTAGCTAATGAGGAGGCTGAGGCAGGCGGATCGCTTGAGCCCAGGAGTTTGAGGTTGCAGTGAGCTATGATTATGCTACTGTACTCTACCTGGGGTGAAGGAGTAAGACTCTGTCTCAAAAAAAATGAAAACAAATAAAACAAACAAAAAAACCCCAAAACTTCTTTCCCCCTATTATGTGTCAATTTCTAGGAAAAATTCTATGTTTTTGTCATTATTAAACAAATGAAAAATATATTATTTAAACATAAATAAAACTATGCCCAGCCAGGATATTTTTATAGCATAAAATTTGTTTATATCCATATTATAAAGCAGGTCCTGGCCTCTGCCTTCATTATCTCTAAGTTGTGATCTTCTGACAGTACTTTCTTCGGCTTCTATTTATTATTTGTAGTCTGCATGTAAGTGTGCTGACCAACAGATTTGGGAGTAGGGTATGGAGCTATAACTTCATAATTCTTATGTGTATTTAGGTGCCCATAGTGGATACTAAAGAAAAAGAAAGTAATTAAGATTTAAAGACTTCCCTTAGATTTTTTGGGAGGAGGGCAGGGAAGTTTCCATTATTGTAAGAGCAAACTGAGTGCCAAAAGTAGAAAGATATTTAATGTTCTTAAAACTGTCAGTGTGGTTTTTCCTTCTTGCCCTTTCAAGGTACTATAGTTTATCCTTTATGCAACATGTACTGAGAGTTTAACCTCAATGACTGCTTAACACATGATTTCTTTTGAAAACTACACCCATATAATCACAAGGTCATTTTATGCATTGTATGAAATCTCAATTTCTTTCTCTTAGTATATTTTTATTTTCATCCCAGTTACAAAATGTTCAATGCTTCTTTATTTTCACTCCAATCTATAAACATTGCTTAGTATCACTTTATGTTTTATTTAAAAAGCAACCAAGAAAACAGAAATCATTATATTAACATCAAAATGTGTGTTCTCGCTTTAGAGATTCAGGAAACTGGGTGGAATTTGTTTTGTAGGCTTCCAAATTTGGCACTTTGGTCAGGATTGGCTTGACCTAGCAAAATTGAGACATAGATGAAGTTAAACCTATCTATTCTGTTAATTACCTAACAATTTTTTCTCCATCTAGGTTTCCCCACTGGGGTACTCATTTACCTCCCTGCTCCTTGACTCAAGCCCCAGAGCTTTCCTATCTTCCTTTTTCTCTCTGATTCCACTTCTCACATCCTGTTCTGCTCTACATTAATTTAAAAACCCACTGACTGTATGTGTCAACACTTGTATTTTAATAGGGACTTTTCTAGAACCCACAAGCTATATCCAAAGATAGTGGAGATGATATCTGAAGTAGGTGGCTTTAAGCCCAAGCCTTCTGTCTACACACAGGGATAGCTCCACTGGGTCTACATTCCAGTATATTTTCTTTTACTATAATCCAAAAATCAACTTCATTCATTCGTGAAAATTATATGGAGATCATTTTAAAACACACTTAAGAGTCCTCAATATTGGTGTGAACATGAAAAAGATGGGATTCTCTAAGCATTAAATCCCTTTTGTAACTAAGATGTGCTGAGCACTGTATATGGTGTTTGCTTCCAAGGCACTGGCTTTTGGGTAGGAAATGCAGACTTGAAAGTAAATAATTGCAATAAAATATTTTACATGCTGTAACTGAGGTACTAGGTACAAAGATGATACAAAAAAATCATTAACTCTATTGATTGGGGCAGACAAGACTTCCCAGGAGACCACTGAGCTAGATTTTGAAAAATGAACTTTACAGAAGAAGAAAGCAACGGGGAGTTTTGCACTAAGATGTGGTGGTGTGAAACACACTTGCCTTGAATTTTGAACAAGGAGCTAGTCTTGCGAAGAAGAGAAGTCAAGGCCGGGCGCGGTGGCTCATGTCTATAATCCTAGCACTCTGGGAAGTCGAGGCTGATGGATTGCTCGAGGTCAGGAACTCAAAACCAGCCTGAGCAAGAGTAAGACCCCGTCTCTACTAAAAATAGAAAGAAATTAATTGGCCAACTAAAAATATATAGAAAAAATTAACCGGGCATGGTGGTGCATGCCTGTAGTCCCAGCTACTTGGGAGGCTGAGGCAGAAGGATTGCTTGAGCCCAGGAGTTTGAGGTTGCTCTGAGCTGGGCTGACACCAGGGCACTCTAGCCTGGGCAACAGGGTGAGACTCTGTCTCAAAAAAAAAAAAAAAAAAGGATTGAATACTTACTCTGTTAGGCCTTTTTTTCATCTTTTCAGTTTCTAAATCTTGCTGCTGCTTTCTTGAGAGTGCACCTGTGTGTTCTTTTCTGTTTCCATGCAATAACCATTCAGGCCCTAATCATCCCTGGGTTTAGCATATAGCGTACTTCATCTAGTTTACCATCTGTTAGATTGGAAGTATGGTTAGTGACCTAAATATAGGCAGTCCCTGGATTACTGATGAGATGTATTCCTGAGAATGTCTTCAGGTTGGATTTGTATGTAACTTGGATCCCTGATGAACAGTACATATATGGTAATAAGAATAATAACAATACTATAATGGCTATAATGGCTCAGGTTTGGTAACACAATGTACTGTTGCAATAATAATACTACCCCTGTACTGTAATAATAAGTTACAGAAACTGTTGTGCTTTTCCTTTGAATTCAAACAAACTCATACAAAAAGTTTAGATAGGAGTTAGGAGAAATTTCAAAAAAGAATATTAAAGGGTAACACCTAATGTTGTATCAGTGTCTTGCGTACTGGAAGGGGCATTTTTGAGGCAAGAAGGTAGGTTAACATTAATTGGAATAAGATAGAGAAGATGGTGCTGGAGAATCAGGATTTGATTCTGTTGCTGGAGGAGAGGAGCTCACCACTGAAATCAGTTTCTTAAAAAAGGTATTTAGGGTTGTTTGCACAGCATTTTTCTTTTTTTCATCATAAAAGGCTTTGTAGCAGCTGATGTTGTCACTAAACTACACGGTAAAACTTTGTAAACCACTCAATGTTAGGATCTTGCTCCTCACGCTTAGCAGATCCTGCTTCAAGGAGACAAAAGACTTCAGCTGATTCTTTTGTCGTCAGCTTTTTTGTCTGGATTTTCTGATTCTTCGTGTTCTCGTGTTTCTGTCAGCTGCTTCTCTGTCTATGAGACTAACTGCTAGTGTAAAGATGCTGCATGCCACCAAACTGCTTATGCCATGCGGGTTTGTTTACATGTGTGGAAGAAGCTAGTTCCCAAATCATTTAATTATAAATTATCCTTATGGGGATTCTTGAGGGCCCATTTGTAAATATGGAATGCCGTAAGTTCGGTTGTCCATAGCTGGGGACTGCCTATAGTTACAGAGTTCTGAGTTATCACCAACAAACATTATAAAAACAATGATGTTAACAATAATAGTGACATTTATTGTTTGCTATATGACAAACACTTTTCAAAGCACTTTACCTGTGTTACATTTAATCCTCACAATAACCTTATGAAATATGTACAACTGTTGTACTTGTTTTACAAATGAGGCACAGAGAGGTTAAGGAACATGACCAAGGCTTTATAGCTAAGTGGCGTAACTGTGATTTGAGCACAGACCGAAGTCTGACTCTAGAACTTTCCATCTTAATTACTGTGCTCTACTGTCTCTCAAAGAGAGAAAAAGCTAGCTGTTTCTGTTTCATTTCATTTCTATTCAATATATAGGACTTTTACAAGGGACTTGCTATTTCTAAATTCCTAAGTTTGGAACTGCAAGGTGTGTTTGATTTCATCCTTCTGGATAGTATTTTTTTTTAAGACGAACTTTTTATTTTAGAAGAGTTTGAGATTTACAGAAAAATAATCAAGATAGTAAAGATCCCATATACCTCACGCCCAGTTTCCCTTATTGTTTACATATTACTACTGTACATTTGTCACAATGAATGAACCAGTATCGATCATTATTATAAACTAACTGAAGTCCATACTTTATTCATATTTCCATAGTTTTTTTTTTTTTACCTAATGTACGTTGTTCTGTTCCAGGATCTCATCCTGGATACATTATATTTAGTCATGTCTATTTGGGCTCCTCTAGTTTGTGACAGTTTCTCAGACCTTCCTTGTTTTTGATGACCTTGAAAGTTTTGAGTGTTTTGTAGCATGCCCCTTTACTGGATTTGTCTGATTTTTTTCTGATGTTAAGACTAGGGTTATGGGTTTTGGGGAGAAAGACCACAGAGGTAAAGTGTCATTTCATCACATCATGTCAACATGGTTTATCACTGTTGATACGACCCTTGATCATCTGGCTGAGTGAGTGTCTCTCGGATTTCTCCACTTATAAAGTTACTTTTCCCCCCCCTTTCTATACTGTGTTTTTTTAGAAGGAAGTCACTTTATGCATTCCACACTTCAGGAGTGAAGAGTTATGCATCACCTCCTTGAGGGTGCATTGTCTATATAAATTATTTGAGAGTCGTCTACATGAGAGATTTGTCTTCTCCCCATTTATATATTCAATCATTTATATCAGTATCGATTCATGGATATTTATTGTATATTTTGTTTTTTATTTATTTATTTATTTATTTAGTTTTTTTTTTTTTTGAGACAGAGTCTCGCTCTGTTGCCTGGGCTAGAGTGCCGTGGCATCAGCCTAGCTCACAGCAACCTCAAATTCCTGTACTCAAGCAATCCTTCTGACTCAGCCTCCTGAGTAGCTGGGACTACAGGCATGCGCCACCATGCCTGGCTAATTTTATATATATATATATATATTTTTTTTTTTTTTTTTTTAGTTGGCCAATTAATTTCTTTCTGTTTTTAGTAGAGACAGGCTCTCGCTCTTGCTCAGGCTGGTTTCAAACTCCTGACCTTGAGCGATCCACCTGCCTCAGCCTCCCAGAGTGCTAGGATTTACAGGTGTGAGCCACCACACCCGGCCTTTATTGTATATTTTGGATTATAATCCAGTACTACTTTGTTTTGTTGCTCAAATTGTTTCAGCTTTGGCTATTGTATGCTTTTTCTGTTGGCTCCTATGTCTCTTTGACAAAGCCCCATTCTTGTGTTTTTTGGTTCTTGTTTTTGAGCACTTCCTTACTTTCTGGCATTACAAGATTCTCCAGGCTCATTTTATACAGTTCCTGCCTCAGTCCTAGGATCAACTATTTCTCCAAGGAGACCTGGTTCCTTTTATTGGAGGAAGGGTATTAGACACCAATCTTGGTGAATAGTAATATTTTTAAGACATCTTTTCCCGGTGTTTTTTTGTTTGTTTTTTTAACACAATTGTGGTAGCAGTTGTGGTGGCCAAAAGTCTCATCCTTCTTGCAACTTTAGAGAGTAAGGCTAGAATTCTGTGAGCAGCCAGAGTGGGCTATGTTGGTGAGAAAAGTGGTAGTGTTAGGGGACAGGGCAGAGAACCAGGTCTCACCTCTGCAGTAGGCCAGGCCATTCATCATTAGGAACGGTCACTAAAAGCACCCATTTTAACTGTATTGTATCTTTAGCATGACCGAGGTTGAAAATGAAGAGTCTAATAGTGGTCATAGTCCTTTTACAAGGACCTTCCTGATAAATTGTTGTTCATGGTCAGTTCCAGGAAAATTGTCCCTGAGATAAATTTGTGAGCTTTCGTTAGAAAACAAATGATATGTAAACCAACTTGTTCCTCTTTTGGTCTTTTAATCTTGGCTTCCAGAAAACTTAGAGTCAAATTTATTGTGCAGATATTGTTTGCTCAATTCAGGTTCTTCATGTTTCTTCCTTCAGGTGAACTCTATTCTGTGTTATTCCTGATTGCTTTATTGGCCTAAGCTACTTGAGACCCTTTTGAAGTCGGCAGAGTATTATCTTAAATGTTTGGTAAAGGAATGGGGGCAGGCTTCGGGAGCAGGACTTACTCAAGAACCTGTTTCCAGCCACTGCCTAGAATGGTCCAAGAAAATCCAATTGTAAGTGAGTTTATTTTCCCAGCAACCTGTCTTCTCACTTATTTGACAGTTTCAGTGTGAGTATTCACATATTCTTGACATCAGCTACTCTGCATGTATGATTAACACTTTTCCCCCTACTTTTTAAGTTGTGAACTTTGGTTTGCTTTCCTTCAGAAGGTGTTATCTAGAAATAAATCTTTATTACTTCCCATTCGTTGATGTCATATGGACAAATTTTATAGCTTGATAGTACCTTTGTTTAATTAAATAACTTTATGGTAAATATAAGTATTTTTATTGTTTAAAGGGAAGAAAAGAATCCTTTAAGGGCTTGTTTATCCCTTAAAGGTAAAACCAGCAGTTATTTAGCATATTACCAAGGTGGTTCTTTAGTAGAATTTAAGGGGAGGAACCTCTCAATTCCTGAGAAACCAAATGATCTTTTAAGGTGACCTGTAATCAGAGTATTTTATGTAAAGGAAATTAAAATCTGTCATTTCAGCCTATTAGGCTTTGCCAGCTCTGGTTAGTCATTGAGCTTGGCCCAGTTTCTTATTCCCTCATTTTAGCTACTTGCTAGTTTATGTAATGAATGTTGGGGTTAGGGGATGTGATTTTTTTTTTCTTTAAGACTAATGGCTTGTCTCCTAAATAACAGCAAAGTTATAGGAGCTAGATGGGAAATCTACTAATTTTAAGAAAAAGCCTAGAATCTTTTAGAATGCCCTATAGTCCATATGAGTTAGCCCAACCTAAAAGTTCAGATGTCAAGTTGTATGCCTGGATTTCCAAGTATCCAGATAAATACCCTTGTGTAGTTGTGTCATCTGAAGGTTATAGGGAGTATAGAAATGTGGAGGCTCCGAGGGAACTGTGAAGCATCATCACACACTGTTTCTGGGAGGAAAATTTCATGCTGATAAAAAATGCAGACGACCAGGCGCGGTGGCTCACGCCTGTAATCCTAGCACTCTGGGAGGCCTAGGCGGGAGGATCGCTCAAGGTCAGGAGTTCGAAACTAGCCTGAGCAAGAGTGAGACCCCGTCTCTACTACAAATAGAAAGAAATTAATTGGCCAACTAAAAATATATAGAAAAAATTAACCGGGCATGGTAGCGCATGCCTGTAGTCCCAGCTACTCGGGAGGCTGAGGCAGAAGGATTGCTTGAGTCCAGGAGTTTGAGGTTGCTGTGAGCTAGGCTGATGGCACTCTAGCCTGTGCAACAGAGTGAGACTCTGTGTCAAAAAAAAAAAAAAGATTCAGACTGCAGTGGTGGGTCCTTTGCCTTCAGCCTCTTAAAATGCATTTGAGTCTTTGGCCTAGAATGAATCTTTAATAATTTTTCAGATGTCGTAGAGAGAAGAGACAGAGTAAATAGTTCTTCCAGAATTCCTCAGTCCCACGTGGTAGAGCACAATTTTAACAATAATTTACTCCTTCTGAGTACCCGTTGGAGGTGTTGATTTTTCTGGAGTCTTTCAGAAAAACATGGCAGACTTCTTATTTCATTTTGCAAAGTAACTCAATGAAATATTTTTACCAGTGCCTTAATAAGAATGTTACTACCTACATTAAGCCCCTTTATGATGTGAAGGGACTCCTCTCCTTAAATTAAAAAAAAAAAATTTTTTTGAAGGGCACTTTTAATGTATTAGGAGAAAATTAAGAGATCATAATCTGTTCTTCCAGGAAATAAGGTGGTTGGACAAATGTATGCCAAATCTTGTAAGCTCTGTTAAATTGAGTTGTTTGTCCTAGATCAGTGACCTAGTCTCTTTCCTTTCCTTAGTGTGGAGATGATGAAATCTGTGATGACTCGTAGGTTCAGTGCTGTAGCCTTGATTATTCTCTGCTGTCCTCTACCAGTTTCACTTATATTTAAGCATTTCTAGCAACCTATAACTCTTACCTTCTCCCTTTAGAATAAAACAGTGCAGTGAGCAAATCTGGAAACTTATTTTAAGCCAAATTCACCTTAGAGAAGTTCTACGTTTGTCTGTAACTTTATTCCTTGGAGCCAAATCCAAGTTAGGGTTTTTAGAGCAGCTTGGAATGTGAAAATCTATTATTCCTGCTGTCTACCTTTTTGAACTTCCTCTTTGCTCTTGAGAATTGTCATTTTGTTTTTGAGGGACTGGAGAATGGAGAAGTGAATATCTGAGTGGTATGAACTGATTCTGAAAGAAGAGTGGCACCATACTGGTGACTACAATGTGGTGACACTTTGGGATTCGATTAGTTCCCAGACGCTTTTGCCGTATAATATGTGCGTGTCCAAGGTTCTAAAGTCATCCTTTTTTGTGCTTTTCCTTTGAGTTGATGATTCAGAAAAAGTGTCACGTGAAAAAGAGGCCTTTAGGAATCTTCAGGGCTAAATTTTCCCTTGCAGGTTGTTTGGCTATTGCTGACTTCAAGGTCTTTACCTTGTGGCTGCCTCCTGATCTCTCTAAAGTGGAGAATATACACTGAACATTGCTGTATCCCACTTGAGAGGACTCTCAGCTCTCTGATTTGCACTGATCCAAAGAATCCAAAGATTCTGTTAGTCTTTCTTGGCTTCTGTGCATTCCACTTCTTTCAGACATTCCTTTTGCCGGTGAGCAACGTGGAATGTGGGAAGAGCATGAGTTCTAGACTTTCTCAAATCCGCATAACACAACTTATTAATTGTAATAATGGATGAATTACTAAGTTTCCTCATCAGTAAAATGGGGATAATAAGCCTGACCTCCATGGGGTTGTTGAGAGAATTGAAGATCATAAAGTATATAGCATGATTCCTTAATCTGTTTCCAAACCACTCAGGTTTGGAACCTGAGGCTTAGATCAGTTAATGCTTGTGCCTTTTCTTTGCTCCAGCATCCTGGCTGCTGGATGTTACCACTAGAAATCTGTGGTTCATTATCTTAGCTGAGACCTCACTACTACCCAGTTTTCTTTGATTTTAGTCAGCTTTTTTTGGGCTTACGCAGTGGTTAAAATTGTTGGCCCAGAAGAACTTGGTTCGGTAGGCATGTTTCATTTGGCCTTGAGATTGTTTTTCTAATGTTGAGATTGGTTGTGAAGCTTTAAAAATTAGGAGATTTCAAATAAAAGTTACAATGTCTAGTTTCTCTTGAAAAATTGGGTGATCTGTGCATTCCTGGCTTCTCCAGTTTGCCACAGTGCCCACCACTCCCTATTATTTATGCTGGTCCATTAGATTCAGTATGTTTCTCACTTAATCCCTGTGGGCATTTACTTTCTGATCTTGTCCTGTAAATTCCACCTCCTTATAATGCCTCAAATCTGTCCCCTTCTCACTATACCCAAGGCCTTCCTCATTTCTCAACTGGAGTACCGGATTAGTGTCCTGACCCATCTCCTTCTCTCTAGTGTTGTCTGTCTTTAGTCTGTCTTTACAGTACCTCAGATTCATCTTTCTAAATTGTGCATTGAATCATATTACTCTCTAGTTTCAAATTCTTTATTGCCTGTCCACTTTGT
This sequence comes from Lepilemur ruficaudatus, assembly GCA_963574885.1. Lineage (NCBI taxonomy): Eukaryota > Metazoa > Chordata > Mammalia > Primates > Lepilemuridae > Lepilemur > Lepilemur ruficaudatus. Next base: position 31,961 of record CAUYRT010047285.1, read on the forward strand.
ACTGAATGAAATTTAAACTCATTACCGTGATATTCTAGTTCTACATGATCTGGCCAGTACCTCTCCAGCCACTTAACCTCTCCATGCCTCAGTTTCTTCCTGTAGAACGTGGGGGAAATAATTCTTACCTGTAAGGTTATAGTGAGGATTAAATTTAAAACACAGGCCAGGCTCAGTGGCTCACACCTGTAATTCTAGCACTTTCATGGCCAAGGCAGGAGATCGCTTAAGGCCAGGAGTATAGGACCAGCCTGAGCGCAACAGTGAGACCCTGTCTGTACAAAAAATAAAAAAATTTGCTGGGCGTGGTGGTGTGTGCCTGTAGTCCTGGCTACTCGGGAGGCTGAGGCAGGAGGATCACTTGAGCCCAGGAATGAGAGGTTACAGTGAGCTATGATCGTGCCATTATACTCCAGCCTGGGCAACAGAACAAGGCTCTGTTTCAAAAGGAAAAAAAAAGCGTATGAAGCAGTGGTACAGTACTTGACACTTATTAAGTGTTTAGTAAGTATTACCTATTAGTGTTATGATGATGCCATATTTTTGTTTATGTTTTTTTCTGGATTCCAGGCCTTCATATTCACCATATTCACTTCTTTTACCCTGAATGTTTTTATCCCTTTTCTCTTCTTGATTTATTCTTTAGGACTCAGCTCATATGTTACTCCCTCCTGTACACCCACCTTGACCCTCCATACCATGGCCCCTGTGCATACCCTCTAGTAGCAAGCTTTTCACATTACAGTGAAGCTGTGTCATTTTTTTTTAGCTTTATTGAGGTATTAATATAATTGACAAACATTCTGTATATTCAAGATAAACAATATGTTTTGATATACATATACATTGTGAAATGATTACCACAATCAAGTTAATTCGCATATTCCATCACCTCTTACGAATGGCTAACATATATGAAAAGGTGCTTGATACCAGTAATCATCAGGGAAATGCTAATCAAAACCACAATGAAGGTGTCTCATTTCTTACCCCTCCACTCATTTAGACTCATAACCGGGCCTTTGAAGACAGGAACTATCTTACTCATCTTGCATCCCCAGTGACAGCACAGATCTAGACGTCTATCTTAAATGCTTGACAAATTAGTGAAAGATGTTGGATGCAGAAGACATTTGACTAATATTAACTGCTGTTATTAGGAAATTTAGAAGATATACCATAAAACCTTTTTTACTAACCCATCATTTCAAATTTATCTAATAGTGATAACTTTTCTTTAGTTATTATGGTTTTTTCCATAGTAAAATAGCTTTATTATTATTTTGACCATAAATGAACATGCCTTTATAGAAAGCTGAAAGAAAATAAGGTATGAAGAGGAAATTTGGCCCCTCAGAAATAACTACTATTACAAAGTGCTTTTAAATACATAAGTACAAATATATGCTACTTAATTTCCTGTTTAAAATTTCACCTATAAAAGACTTCTGTTTTAACAAATAGCTTTAGAACATCCGGTTTAATATAACGAAGCTACTACTTTTGTGTTCCGTGGTGTTGCTTCTTGTTTTAGGTGATGAAATGTGTCTTCATCACCTTTCTGACAGCCATGTGCTCTAGGAAAAAAGCGTGAGATAGAGTATGTCAAGTTACCATGTTGTTCCCTTTTTTGTATGTGGCCATTCACTTATACCAACGTATGCTCCTTTGTCTGGGCTTGTAGGCCATTTTCTAGTAAATGAGCAGTTTAAATTTGAAGAAATCAAGCTAAGGACCTAGAAGAGAATAACTGTTTATGGAAACCAAGAATATCTTTTTTAGGAGAAATATTTTGTTTGTCTTCCATTTTTTGTTCCCACCCCATGCAACTGTTGACAAAATTAACATGAAATTTGCAGGAACAGATGTCCCAAATTTTTTTCTGTATGCATGCCTTCTTTTCCTTCTGTCCTTCTATCAGGTGTCCTGATTCCCTTCTTCACCCCTACCCCCTGCCCCATCAGATTTGTTTTATAGAAGAAATGTATTTTTATATATCTTTCTCTCTCTTGTATAATCTTTTAGTAATCGGCCACTTCCATTTTTGTGACATGTCCCTCTATAGCGAATGAAAGAAACTAAGTCTACGTTCTATAAAGTCGAGTTTTTGCCAGTGAACCCCAATTTATATAACTTAGAGCATTGGCAGGATCAACTTTTTGGTATGCCTTAGCAGCAACAGATTTTAGCCTGCAGTGTGGTTAGGCTATTTGCATGAATAAAATTTGTTGTACTTGGGTTTCATCTTCTAATCCAGTTCCTGTCTTTGGGGATGTTGGAACCTAGTCATCATAATGAGAACTATCAACTGTCTTTTATAGATAGTGTCTCTGTCTCCCCAGTTTCTCTAAGTTCTCTTCCTGGATGTTATTAGCTGCCTATTCTTACTTACGTTTTTACTTTAGATCACAGATTCGGCTGGCCATATTCTCTACTCCAAGGAAGATGCAACCAAGGGGAAATTTGCCTTTACCACTGAAGATTATGACATGTTTGAAGTGTGTTTTGAGAGCAAGGGTAAGTAGTAAGAGTGTTTTCCCTAGATTAAGCATCTTCCCCACCTTTGGTGCTCCCTGCTATAGTCAGCACTCAATATCTGGTTTCGTTTGTGTTCTTTTTTTTTATTCTGATGTGGAGACCTGATATCTTGTAGTCTTTAAAGCACCTTTTAAAAAATTGTCTACGCAGAGTAAATGATTGAATAGGTGGTACACAAAGGATTATAGTATCTGTATCATACTCTAATGGTAGCTACGTGTCAGTATACATTTGTCCCAACATTACATTTGGAATGTACACCAAAAGTGAACCCTGATGTAATCTGTGGATTTTGGTGATAATGGTGTGTGAATGTAGGTTCAGCATTTGTAAGAACCCTACCACTCTGGTGGGAGATGATGATGGGGGAGGCTATGCATGTCTAGGGGTAAGAAGGATATGGGAAGTCTTTTTACATTCCTCTCAATTTTGCTGTGAACCTAAAACTGCTCTAACAAAATAAAGTCTTAAAAAAAAAAAAGGATTATCTATTTGCCAGGCAAATGCAGAGAGAAATTACTGAAGGGTCTTTTTTACAAAGGAGACTCTTTAGGGCCATGTTACCAGCTAGGAGGATAGGCTGACTTTTCTGTGCCAGAGACTACACGGTCTGGACTCTGACCAGCCAGAGGTCTGTGGTTTTGAGGTTTCTGCTGGGCTTGAATAATGCTAATGCAGTCATGTGTCTACAGTGGGAATATATTCTGAGAAGTGGTCCTTAGGCGATTTTGTTGTTGTGCAAGCATCAAGGGTACTTACACAAACCTGGATGGTATGCCCTACCTACTATGCACCTGGGCTATATGGTATAGCCTATTGCTCCTAGGCTACAAAGCTGTACAGCATGGTACTGTATTGAATACTGTAGGCAACAGGAACACAATGGTAAGTATTTGTATATCTAAATGTAGAAAAGATACAGTAAAAATACTGTATTATAATCTCATGAGACTAGAGTTGTATATGCAGTCTGTCATTGTTAGGTGCCACCTGACTGCAGTGTGCTATGACAAATAGAAAGAGTTGGAAGACTCTGTTAGGAAGAGGGTGTCTTGATCATTTGGACCAGGTCAGGTTTGTGAGCTGCTTAGGTTTCAAACTTTTTAAGTGATGAAGGAAAAGCAAAAATTTGTATTACATCTCCTATGGGCAATGTCATAATCACAATCACACATTGAATTTGGGAGAACAGACCATGCTGAGTGGCACATTTTGTTTTGTTTTGCTTGGAGATTTGTTGGTTTAATGCTCTGAAGACATACGTAACTCATCTTTGTTCTTAATCTTACCTATGCAGTCTATTTCTCTTGCTTTCGAATTAATCTTTCTAGTCTATCCAAAAGAAGTTCCTTATTGTTTTTTAAACATGCCATACTCATTTCAGTATCTGAGCCTTTGCCCATGCTTTGCCTTTTGCCTAGAATACTTTGCCCAATCCCTGCTTTTAGGTGCTCCCTCTTTAGGAAGTCTGTCCACAACTAATCTCGTCCTTCCTCTTCCCTTTGCTCCATAGCTGGGATTATCTGAACCAGTTGTTTTGGCTTAAAATCTTACACTGCTTTGCATTTTCACCATAATTGTTATGTACATGTGACATAACTGTGTATGTATGTATGTCTTAGATCCCCATTGAATTATTTGAAGGCAGATTGTACCCTGTCTTAGGGTACCCTCCATTTTATGCTGCTATAACAGAACACCACACACTGGGTAATTTATACACAGTAGAAGTTTATCTGGAGGCTGGGAAGTCTGGGATTGAGAGGCCACATCTGGTGAGGGTTTTGTTACTGTGTCACAGTAACATGGTGGAAGGCATCTCATGGTGAGAGTGTGTGCGAGAGAGCAAGAAGGGACTGAACTCACTTTTGTAACACATCCACTCCCATGATAACAGCATTAATCCATTCATGATGTTAAGGCCCCTCTTAAATGTGATCATGACCTAATCGCCTCTTAAAAGGTCTCACCTCTCAATGCTGTTGCATTGATAATAAATTTTTCAACATGTGAACTTTGAGTGGCACAGTTAAACCTCGCATAACCCTTAAAAATCTCTAACACAGTTCTAGTACACAGTGAGTTTGAATGACTAGCTATTGTATTGACTTCAGTTCATTTCAGAAAACCTCCAATGTCTCTCAGTCCTCATAGAGTACATTACCATTCCCTGTGACTTCTGGTCTCAGAGAACCCAGTGCTTAAGTAGCACCAAGTTTCCCAAAACTTCTAAATTTCATGCAGGCAGCTTTTAATTTTATAAGTAGGTAAATTCCAGGGGATTGGAGCTGAATAGTTTTCTGAGGCTCTTTGGGTCTTTCCCATTCTCCTACTTGATAATTTAAGATTAGAGTTCCTTTTTGATCAAGTTGAATCAGATTAACTTTTCTAATATGAACACTGCTTTGTTGGCCCTACTATCCCAAATAGACATTTTTCTTTCCAAGACTTATGCCTGAGATTTGTACTCCTATTGTAAAGTTTTTTCCTTGAGCTGTTTCAAGGGCTTAGTGGGAATAGCCCTGTAGCATTTTATTCCCCTATTAAAATAGGCCATACATTGATCATAATGTTTGAATTAAAGTGGAATATTAGATAAAACCTATATTCTTTTCAGTACTCAAGTTTGTATTAAGTAAATCCAAACTTAGCATATACCCAATTATCCTAATTGGGCATGACCTTCTTTCAAAATTTGACAGGGCAACCTTTTCCGTTGTGGAAATACGCATTTTCAGCCTAAGTTGGTGCCTACTATCTATTGATCTATATATGCCACTCACTTTCACACTGTTTTGACTTTTATTTCCCAATTTCATAAGCCCATGTGTTTTCTCTTCTCCTATTTTATTCTTCTATAGTACCAGTTGCAGTGTCTTGTGTCCTGCCTGCTCAGATATGTTTGCCAGTAGCATGTTCGCGTTGCTTTCCGGCACCCCACACAGATAGAGGCTTTGTTTGGAATGTTTGTGATTTTAGCCAGAGCCAGGAATTTTTTGCAGCTGAGAAGGGGGAGGAGTTGTGGCTGTTTCCCTCTATTGAGAGGGTAGGGGTTAGGGAGAGGGAGGGTGGGTGAGTGATTTCCCGGAATTTAAGTATTCCACACAATGAACCCTTTGATTTCGTTCTCAGGAACAGGGCGGGTACCTGACCAACTCGTGATCCTAGACATGAAGCATGGAGTGGAGGCAAAAAATTACGAAGAGGTATGTCCTGCTGTAACAGCCAGAGGAGGGAGTAGCGTGTTGTGCTGTGAGGTTTCTGTGACCTAGTCAGGACAACAGGCTGTGCTTTGCCCAGAAAGCTGTGGTTTTCTCAGCAGTCATGTGACAGCCAGCTGTGATCTTACTGATATAAAAAGTTGTATTTACAGCCTTGAATAATAATTCTGGCTCTGCTATCAGCCAAAGGACTGAATCAGCTATCCATAGAAATGCTGGTGTGATAAAACACTCAAAAGCCAGGCACCATGGCTCACGCCTATAATCCTAGCACTCTGGGAGGCCAGGACAAGAGGATCACTTGAACTCAGGAGTTCGAGACCAGCCCGAGCAAGAACAACACCCTGTCTCTGCAAAAAATTGAAAAATTAGCCAGGCATGGTGGTATCCACCTATAGCCCCAGCTACTTGGGAGGCTCAAGCAGGAGTACCACTTGAGCCTAGGAGTTTAAGGTTGCTGTGAACTATGATCGTACCACTGTACTCTATCTAGCTCTGGTGACAGAGCAAGACCTTGTCTTTAAAAAAAAAAAATATATATGACATTAGTTCTCTTGAGGCAGAAACTAGATAGATAAAGAGAGATAGATTTCTCTGTCTCTGTCTCTATACACACACACACACACACACACACACACACACATAAAATTTTTTAAAGCTGGAATTCAGTTATGTGTTAATGTCCAAGGTTAATAAAAATGATTTGTTTTTATTCCTAAGACCAACAACTACATATCTCTCTCTCGCTCTAGGGCATGAATTCAGCACTGTTTAGTCTTAAACTGTGCTGTCTTTGAGAAACGACAATAGTCAAAAATATCTTTTAGTGAAAATAATTTCAAACTTTTAAGAAGAAGGAATGATGGGGGAAAAAGCTGCAAGAGACCAGCAATAGGATAATGAATAGAAGTTTGATGCTGACAGGAAGTATTATAGAGTAATAAAAACTGAGACTTATTTGGGTGACAGGGAGGTGAAGGTATGCAGATACTAAGGAGAAGGGAGACAACCTTTTTCATCTCTATATGAGAGACTTTGGAGGCAGCACAAAATGGTTCTTCAAATGAAGAGCACCTTTGAAAAACCACAAGAACTGTATCAGACTGATCTTACAGAATTGATCTTTACAGAAAGATAAGAATATTTTTGCCCAGCAAAACAGTACCTGAGGGTATGAAGAAGAGAATGGGGTACAGGAAATGTAAATGGCTTTTGAAGAATGTAAACTAAATAAACGAGGCAAAGTTGTTTTAAGTGATTTAGGAGACTTGTCTGGGAATCATGGCACGTACTCTTTTTGGTCCGGACTTTAGAAGGGAAATATCCTAAAATGGAAGAAGATTGAAAGTAACTGGTTAATTCTGCAACAGGAAATAGTACAATAATTGCAACTCTTGGGGTCTTTCCTCTTTTTCCTCGTTCAAATGTTCAATTAAATGAAACTAGGTAGTGTTATTTAGAAGCAATAAGTAGGAGCAAGTGATACAGTAGTGAATGGGAGACAATTCCCAGTAGAGATTTTCAATTGCTTCTTTTAGTCTCTAGGCTTTTTTAATTAAAAGAAATAAAACGAGATCCTCTTTATTTGATGAATTTAAGAGTAAATTGAAAAATCTTTTTACTTCATGGTTCAGAAGAATCTTAATATTTCAAATAGAAATAGGTAATGTGTGTTACAGTGCTTTTGTAAGATATAAAACACTAAGAAAAATGTTGTAGTTATGAGGTGGGAGAATAGGTAAAATGAATTTCAGCGGGTGTTTACTGTTCCCCCACTGTGGACCATTCTCTGTGCAAGCATTCATTGTGGAATTTTACTTGTTGTAAATTTTTCTCCAACATGATAGCTGTTATTAAGGGTATTTATTAAATAACAGGGCACCTGATGCCCTGTTAGACATTAGACATAGCTAGTTCCCCTCAAAAACAGATGATATTATTATTGGTTTACATAAAGAATGACTTGGACACAACTATTGTATAACATTTTAGAACCCCTTCCTGGAATTTCCATCATCCTTGGGCTTTATTGACATTGGGAAAGGGGCTTTATCTTTCCTGACCTTCTGCTTAACCCAAGAGGGGAATCCCTAGCCGAAAGGAAACCACAGTGCTTCCTTTGCCTGCTTCCTGCTTCACACGTCTGGCACGTCCTAAGCCTTTCTTTACGCACATGGTTACAACACAGCTCTAAGGTTCTGCTTCTTAACCAAGAAACTCCTCCCCACTACTTTCTTTACTAACTCCCCTTTCTCCCACAAACAGCAGACCAGATTGAGGCAGAGGAGTGGTTATGACACAGGCCAAAGACCAGCCCTTTTCTCAGTCTATGGCTAGGCTCCCTGGAACCTTGCTTGGAAATAGCTGTTGTTTCTGGGCTAATGCCTGTGACAAGAACATGGATAATAGAAGCACTTTGTTCCCTGGTTAATTACCAGATAATGGAGAGCCTTTAAATCCGGAAGATTTGGAGCCTTTGGCATCAATGTAAAGATTCAGGAAGATGGCCCATTTCTTTAATTTTGCTCACATCTATCACATTGCTCCCCCATTTTTGTAAGCTCATAATTCTGAAATCCCATCTGGTCTTGTAAAATTCAATAGTAATTAGTATCTTAATAGCTGGGCAGAGTACCACACTATGTGCTTAAATTGTTGTTAGTTAACAAACATGAAATTGCAATGTAACACAATACAAATATAAGATGCTATTATTTAGAAGACAGAATGCTTGCCGTATTGTACAGAAACATTAAATTTTGTAGCTTGAATTCATTAAAGAAAAAGAATGTTTATGTCCTCAGAAATAAAGGACTTTAGATTACCTGTGAGGTATTTTACAAACCTCTGGCCATTGTCTTGCTTTTGTCCTTCAGAAGGGGACATCTTTGTAGATTCGGTATGTGAACTGAGCCACTTCTTTTTAATTTGTGGTCTGTGACTAGAGCAGCAGTTTGCAGGGGACTGGTCATGCAGTTTGGGAGAATGAAGGCAGTTACTGTCCCACAAAGAAGGAGTTATCTGACATGTCCTCTAAGTTCTGGGCTGTGTATGTCCCCTCTTTGCTGTGGATTTCAGCATTTTCTTTCCTTTTTTTTTTTTTTTTTTTTTTTATAAAAAGTCTCGCTCTTTTGCCCAGGCTAGAGTGCCGTAGTGTCAGCCTAGCTCACAGCAACCTCAAACTCCTGGGCTCAAGCGATCCTCTTGCCTCAGCCTCTTGAGTAGCTGGGACTACAGGCATGTACCACCATGCCCAGCTAATTTTTTCTATATATTTTTAGTTGGCCAATTAATTTCTTCCTATTTTTTTAGTGGAGACGGGATACCTTGAGCGATCCTCCTGCCTCAGCCTCCCAGAGTGCTAGGATTACAGGCGTGAGCCACCGCGCCCAGCCAATGATGTCAGCATTTTCAACATGAGTAAAATCCTCTTCTGCCTAGGGATGCTTTTAGTCTGTCATTTGCTATCAACAGATACACCAGAAACAAAGCTGCCCTTGTTGGAGCAATAACTGAAGACTTTTCAAAAGTTCTGTTTCTCTGAATGCCCTCAGGAAGGAAGAACTCTGATTCCATGTACTAGATCCAAAATCCCTGTGTTGACATAGATTAAATGAAATAACATGGGTAAGGCACCTAACGGTCAGTTCAGTATATTTTAGCTCCCTAATTCTACCTGTTCTGGAAACTGCCAAATGGCCATGACAGACTACATAGGATCTTTCCAAATTTCGCTTAACCCTAAGATTGGCAGTATTAACAGGACTTATTTTGGCACCCTTTTGACCTCTTGAACTTCTGTAACTAGGCCTGTGATTCATATATCCCCACCTCAGCTGCCAGTAGATTTGTCCTCAGATGTAGCTATGTCATTTTTATCTAAATTATGTTAGACTATATGATCTTCACATTTATTGCTGTGTTTCTGGAGTTCGTGAGGGCTGTGAGGGCAACAAACTAATTTGACTAAATTTGGTTTGTCACAAGAATCTTCTGTCTTGGGTCTCAATGCTCCACCAAAGAAAGGAATCTAGAGATTTTCTAGAGACTGGATTAACACCTCTGTTTAAGAAGCAGGTTTTCAGAGAGTTAACACCTTTTCTTGGTACAGTTACGTATAACTCTGTGAACTCTAGGTTGAAATCATCATTAGAATAGAATATTTTAATATGGTTTAAGAAGAGTTTAATTTTACTGATATGTTGGAGGTGTTACAGGTATACAAAGAAAGGGTTTGTAGCATTTAGCTTTCCAAACAGTACCTACCAGGACAGATGAGAATGGTCGATATTGTAGTGAGGGCTTTCTCCTAGGCGCTGGGCCTCATGAAAATGAATGCTGAGGGAAGACAGATGCAGAGTGCTCTTAGCATATGAGGAAGCTCTTGCTGTAGGGGTCTAGCTGCACTCACTACTAGGAGAAAGTTGGCTCCTTTGAAGAAGACATAGAATGGACATAACAGGTTAGTTACAAGTGTTTACTGTGCATCAGATATTTAGCATTACACAAACTATAAATTGTTTTAATTTCCTTTTGTTAAGGAGCAAACTAGTGTGAGGGAAAAGAAAAAAAATCAAAACAGTTTGTGAATATGACAGTGTATGATTATTGTGTGACACAGTCTAAGTGCTATAGGTGTTTAGGGATGAAGGAGTCAGTGTGGATGGGAGTGATTGAAGGCAGCTTCATGGTTAAGTGTTGAAAGATACGTAAGATTTGGGTACAGTGAGTGTGTATGCTTCTGGAAGTCAGGAATTCTGTTCTTGCATTTTGCAGCAGAGTTTTGCAGTTTGATGCCAAATAAATGCTTCAATGACCCTAGATAGGGAGTTAAAAGACCATGTGCTGCTGATCTTAGTTTGCCACCCAAAGGCTGATTAACTTTATGACATCTTTAGTTTCCTAATTTGTAAAATGGGGGGCTCATTGTGAAATGAAGTCCCTTGTAGCTCTAACATCCTTTGATTATTTAACAGCTGCGTGCAGCCTACCAAAGGAGTGCCACCCCCTAGTGGAGAACTTATGGTACATCTTGTCATATAGACTGCTTTTTTCAAGCTCTTGGCAAAATATACCTCATGCTTTCAGCCATAGAGGAGAGAAGTGGACTGAAAGAATACCGGCCTGCCTTCATGAAGCATGTATAATTTGGCATTCTTACGGATAGTCTGAATAGTAAATCAAATGTTTAGAAGAGCAGAACAAAAGTCAGTGGGGGATTTTGATACTGAGGCTTTCATTTTTAGCTTTTTATTTTATTTTATTTTTTTACTCTGAAAAATAGCATTTGCATCATTTTTAGCTTTTTATACTGACTGTGATGATAGTCATTGAATGCTTCATCCTGAGCAAGTAAAGAGGGTCTTCTGGAGAAAACTTACAGTTCATTTAAAAAACTTACTCTGTTGCCTACAAAAGTAATAGCAGTGGGAAACCCAGTACGTTTATTAGCCAAACAAACTGGACTACTTATCCAGATTCTTGTTGCCTCGAATAGCTTGTTCATTTCACCTTTGATTCAGGAAAAACTTAGTATAGTCATCTGGTTTTCTTCATCAGATTTCTAGTACCTACAAAATAAAGTATAAACTCAAATAGACTTGGACTCTAGTCCCAGCTCCACTGAGCTGTGAGACCTTGGGTAAATTATCTGACATCTCCAAGCCTTAGATTCTTCATCTGAAAAATGTAAGGATAATAATACTCACCATATTGGGTTATGAGGATTAAATGAGATTATAAAATATAAAATACCTTATTCTGAGCATATACAAATAGGTCTCATTCATTTATACTGCCTTGTTTATCCCCTTCCCTAATTTAGCTTCAGTCTAACATCAGCTTGAGCCTTTCATTTGCTGTTATCCACCACTCTCCCCCAGCACTAGTGTTGGCACATGTTTGTGTACATGCACACACACACCCTCTAGAAGCTAGGGGTCTAGCTTCTAGCACATCAGAGTACTTATGTCTAGACTATTCATAGTCTCCTAAAGATGGCCTGTACTTTTCTCCCTCTGTGTTTTGGTTTACAGGTTCCCCCCAGCCTTGAATGTCTTCTCTCATCTCTTTCAAAGTCATACCCAACTTGTAAGACGCAACTCGCCCACTTCCTGTTAAGCTGCCCTTTATCTTCCCAACTAGAATTAATCTCTCACCACTTTCTTTCCATTCTTTTAATGTGTATCTTTGTTGTAGAAGTAATACATAATGCCTTATAGGCTGGGCGCAGTAGTTCACACCTGTAGTCCTAGCACTCTGGGAGGCTGAGGCGGGAGGATTGCTTGATCAAGCTCAGGAGTTCGAGACCAACGTGAGCAAGAGTCAGACCCCGTCTCTACTAAAAACACAAAAATTAGCCGGGCATTGTGTGTGCCTGTAGTCCCAGCTACTCGCAAGGCTGAGGCAGAAGGATCACTTGAGCCCAGGAGTTGTATATCTTCTTAGAAGACATACACTATTTATGTATGGAAAGTTACACATGAAGTTTATAACCATAGTCACCTCTGAAAAGGAATGTGGAGATGTGAGAATTGAGGAACTATGCAGGTGGACCTCTGTTTCTGAATAGTTTAAATTTTTAGCAGGACAATATGTGTTGCTTATACAACTGAAAAATAATACTGGGAAGGGATTGGGAACAGATTTTTTGTAGATTTTTAATCTACAAAGTTCATCCTCAGTACCAGGTTTAATTCTGTCATCCTTTTTCGTGTTTTAGACTTTTGAGCTGTTGTCATTTAACTGAAGGGGGAGGGGCTAGAAGTAGTCTTCAAAGTAATTTTTAAAATATTTTCAGCTGGCAGAGGCACTTCCAGTTTCACTTCCATAGTTTCACTTCCAGTTTCTTTTGCAAGTTTCTATTTAGGGAGCCTTAAATAATTTATCTCTAAGAAGTGTCATACCATTTCCCTTATGCTATCTGATTCAGGAAGCTTTAGAGGAGGAAGTATACAGCAGAAGGGAAGATGTTAACAGACTAAGATTCAGTTTATTGTGTATCTCTTGTATTTTCTTGGTGATTTTTTTTTTGCTCTGCAGCTTTATATGAAATCAATCAACGGATATATATTCTTGGGCTAATGGCAAAACCTGGCATTTGGGCATTCAGCTAGGAAAGTTAGCTCAATGCGTTGACCAACCACTGGTTGTATTCTCTACCCAAAAGCTGTTCTGCAGCTGCCAGTCACACCATTAGCTCAAGCCAACATTTTACAAATGTAAGAAAATGTGCATCCAGTGAAAGAAAATTTAGTTGTATCATCACAAATCCATCGCCACATTTTTATATACTTCAAATATGAACTGAATTTTTATAGCCCTATCTTAATAGCAGTTTCTTGTTTTATTCTAAATAACTTTTGACTTGTTCTTTCCACATGCTGGGAATAAAATAAGCAAAGAGAAGGTAAAAATCATCCTTAAACTCCTCCCTTTCGTCCCATGTTAACTATTTCTTCTCTGTTAATATTTAACAGAGAAAGAACAAGGATGGTGAATTGAACAAAAGAGAAGAAAAAGTGGGGAATTCTACAGAGAATGTATGGTAAACAGGGAGTAAAGAAGCAGATATAGAAAAAGAATTATTGAAGAATTCCCTATGTAGAAACTTAAGAGCAGCAGCTGGTATAAAAGAGTTTTAAAATTTGGAAAGCTCTGGTGGTTTATCCCATTTTAAAGCAAATCATTTTCTAAGATTTATAAGAAAAAGGCAAAATAATGAAATCCTTGTTTGTGTGCTGTATGTCTGGTTATTAGATACTCTTAGAGGTTTCACGGTGGGCTAGGATGAGAAGGGAGGACAGTTCATTTCTTTCTCACACCCGTAATTCCTCAGCGTACAGGAAAGACCTTGAAAATGTCTTCTGATAACTGGCTGTGTTATTCTTAAAAAAAAAAAAACAAAAAAAAAAAACAGAAACAACTCAGTGGAATTTTTTGAGCAAACCACAGATTCATCTCAGCTCTGAGCTCTGACATAAACCTTGAAGTTATGAGTCTGGCTCTCATTGCTCCCGTCACTTTTCCCCACCCTGCCCCCACCTTTCCTTACTTCCCCCCTAAAAAATATAAATAAAATAAAAAGTTGTTGTGGGATATATATGAGCAAACCAGAATTCGTTGTGTAATTTTCAGTTACGCCCTTACCCATCTCTATTGATAGGGGGAAGAAAAAAAAAGAAAAACAAATGAATTGTGCCTTAATGCTATAATAATACATACGCTCATACTCTGTGTACTATTGGGAATTCAGTGGTTTTCCTTCTATTAATAAAATCAGGTTTGACCTAATATGATTCTTATTAATAATAGTTTATTTCTTAAACATGAGTGGAAGGGCAAGGTGTAAAGTGCTTTACTTTATTAAAGTAAAAAATCTTGGGAAAATAGTATCTCTTACTTCACAGACTATTGTGTACATACTTCTAAAGAAATTTAATCAAAATTAAAGTATAAAAAAAGGTGTGAGAGAAAGATATAAATAGTTTGTAGGGAACGGAAGAAGCCCAAATTTTAAAATACATTAGGTTGATCGACAGGAGAAAATATAAATCTGGTAATACTTTTTTCTAAAAAGATGGCTGTTTCCCTGTGTTCTTGATCAGAGCAATTTTTTCAGGGAGCAGGTTCCTAATTTCTTTCTTTTCCAGATTGCAAAAGTTGAGAAGCTCAAACCATTAGAAGTGGAGCTACGTCGCCTAGAAGACCTTTCAGAATCTATCGTTAATGATTTTGCCTACATGAAGAAGAGAGAGGAGGAGATGCGTGATACTAATGGTGAGGGGAGGCCAGTTCTTTTTTCTCAACAAATGACCCATAAAGGAGACAGATCCCCAAAGTTTGAATTCTGATATACCTTTTTATCAGTTTTACCAAAGATGGGGGGATGGTGTGGGAGGCAAATTGCTTGCTTCTCTGCTGTTGCTGCTAAAAGGTAAATGAGCCTTCCTAGATTTTCAGGAGAACAGAAATTTTTTCTTTGATACACAGTTGACCATACTCTCATATTGTCAGCTTAGAAGCATATCCAATTGATAGCACTAATCTTTGTAATTGTTAACATTTATATACAGAATAATGAACTTTTAAAAACATTATCTGAGATCCTACTGTTAGACCTAGGGACAGAGTGAAGTTAATTAATTGCCTCCCTCTATCCCCCCACCCCAGTTGTTTCACCGGCTGAGGAGACTCACTTCATTACATTTATGATGCTTTTGTTTTTTAGAGTCAACAAACACCCGGGTCCTGTACTTCAGCATCTTTTCAATGTTCTGCCTCATTGGACTAGCCACCTGGCAGGTCTTCTACCTGCGTCGCTTCTTCAAGGCCAAGAAGTTGATTGAGTAACGAATGAGGTGCAGTCTCCTCCCACCTTGTATCTCAGCCAGCAGAACATCGCTGGGATGTGCCTGGCCTCAGGCATCCTACCAACGGCACCATCGAAGCACATTGGAGCTTTCTTGCCAGAACTGATCTCTTTCGTTGTGGGAGGACACGGGGTACCAACTTACACCCAACAAGTCAATGAGGGACTTCTTTTAACTTGGTAGGATTTGGACTGGTTTTGCAACAATAGGACTATTGTTAGAGTCACCTATGGCAAAAAAAATAGGGGTTACCTAGATAATGCCAAAGTCAGCATTTGTACTGGGTTTCCTCATGTGATCTGTTTGAACCATGTTTTTCTTTCCTTCTCCCACTTGCTCATCAGCTTGGGCTTCCATTCTAGTTCTCTCACCAAAATTTATATGACCATGTTGAACTTGTTTCATTCTGATTGTCTTCTCTGGTTTTCTTATGAAAACACCTTTAACTTTCTCTTGGCTCTTAGCTGAAATGTTTACGTAGCTTCTGGTGATATCTTTTCATAATTTTATGTCTCTTTAAAGGGTGATGGATGTAACACCTCATAAAAGTGAACTTTACACTATAGATAACTCTTAAAATTTCATTTTAGACAATTAAAATATTTGTGCTCAACTGCTTGAACTTTTTCTTTTCGCGTATATGTATTTAGTTTTGTGCAGTTTTATCACATGTGTAGATTCATGTGACTACTATCCAAGAGACAGAACAGTTCCATCACACAGATCTCTCATGTTGCCCTTTTACAGCCACAGCCGCCTCCCTTCCTTACCCCCTCACCCAGCCTCTAGATACCATTTTTTTCTTTTCTCTTTTCTTTTTCTTCTCCTTTTTTTTTTTTTTTTTTTAGAGACAGGGTCTTACTCTGTCGCCCAGGCTATAGTGCAAGAGTGCAGTGGCATCATCATAGCTCACTGCAACCTCAAACTCCTGGGCTGAAGTCTGGGAGTTAGCCTGCTGAGTACCTGAGACCACAGGCATACACCACCATACCTGGCTAATTTTTTTTTTTTTTTTTTTTTTTTTGTAGAGATGGGGTTTTGCTGTGTTGCTCAGGCCGATCTCAAACTCCTGGCCAAAGTGCTAGGATTACCATGCCCAGCCTAATTTTATCATTTCAAGAGTGTTACATAAATGAAATCTTATAGAATGTAACTGAAATTGATTTTTTTCACTCAGCATAATTCCCTTGAAATCCATCCAAGTTTTGTTGCACATGTCAATAGTTGGTTCCTTTTGGTTACTAATGTTCCGTAGTATGGATGTACCACAACAGTTTGCTTAACCATTCACCCACTGATGGACATGGTTTTTGTTTTTGTTTTTTTCAGTTTTTGGCCCTTACTAATTAAGCTGCTGTGAACATTCATGTACAGGTTTTTATGTGAACATAAATTTTCATTTTACTGGGATAAATGCCCAAAACGGCAGTTGCTGGGTTGTGTTGTAAACACGTTTATTTTTGTAAGAAACTGTCCCTTTCCAAGTTGTTGTATCATCTTATGTTTCACCAGCAATGTATGACTGATCCAGTTTCTTCACATCCTCTACATCCTCACCAGCATTTGCATTATTACTTTTTTTTAAATGTTAGCCTTTGGGATAGGCATGTGTAATGATATCTCATATGGTTTCACTTTGCATGGTCCAGTGGCTAATGTTGTTGAATATGTTATCATTTGTTCATTTGCCATCTATATATCCTCTTCAGTGAAATGCCTGTTCATGTCTTTTGCCTATTTTCTAGTTAGATCATTTGGATTTTGAGAGTTTCTTATATATCGTAGATACGAGTCCTCAGTATGTGGTTGCTTGAATTTTTAACATAACTTCTACCAAGGAAAAATAAGTAAAATTTGCCAACTCTTCTTGCATGGCCAGTCACTGACTTAATTCCTGTTCTTATGTGTTCCATCTAGAGAATTAAGATGTATGAGGTATAAAATAGACATCTGGGAGGGTCATAGAGTAAATACTTGAAAATACATGTTGAATGTAAATAAGAAGATGCAGATACAAATGACCATGTTCATAAAGTTATGAAAAACACTGTCACTTGAAATCTTTCCCTCATTTCCTAGGAAAGTAGGTAAGAGTTTATCTTCTCTGTAATCTCTTTTAAACCATGCTATTTACAAGGCTTGTCTAATCACAGTGGCAAGAACTACACGTAGCTTGCAGTGAGGAAGTAGAATATTGGAATTATCATAGAGAACACTGCTGTGTTGACGCGGATGAAGTACAAAGGTGAAAGAGGGAGTGAGTTGTGTTGTTAAAATTTCAGGCTATTCTGGTGACGTTCCAGCTACCGTGAACCAAAAGCCTTTTTTGTTTTTCTTTTTGACTCCCTGTATATTCATTCCTCTTGTGTGGTATGAAAGTGGTTCTGTCTTTAACTTGTGCCACATTGCCATCTGCTGTTGAGAATTAATAGGTTCTGCTTCTGAGAACCAGGCAGTAGAATCCTTTCCAAAGTGGGGCAGCAGATGTTGAGAAAAATGTGTCCAAGTAGGGAAAAGAATAAACAAATTTGTGGGTTAAGATCCATACTTAGACTTTTAAATGTAGAATTCTATTCTGTACCATTAGCCTGACAAGATACTCTTTCCTATTTCTAACCGGTGCCTTTCCCCTTACAATGAAAGCTACTCTGTTAGTTATGGTCTTCTGATAAAATGTCAGGAAGATAGGAGAAGAGAATATTTTATTTTGTTGATGTTTTTGTTCCCAGGTGTGACTCTAATCTTTGTGGAACCGAAATTATTTCAAGTCCCTTCCTTTTATTCATGCTAAAACTACCAACTTGGACATTTTTGTGCTTTTGGTTAAAAGTTAATATTATACCTTGATTTTGTCTAAAAAGTAAAAGTATTTGCCTTTGACGAAAAGCTGATACAAGAACAAACCAGCTTTAAAAATAGGGATGTTATCTGCTTTCCTCCATTGATGAGCATATTATTCAAAATGCTATGTATGATATAAATGAGAATGATACAGTTGAAGCAAGTTTTGTTTTACCATTGTCATGCACCCCTGTCATAAAGCCATTTTTCTGTTTAATGGAAACAGGCATGTGGGATTTATACAGATTTACTTGTAAATGTTGGATTGGGAATTTTTGTGTAAATTTTCTCAAATAAAAGCTAGCAGAAACCATTTTAGGTGTATTTTTCTGTTACTCTTGAGTATTTATATGTCTGGATTAGGAATAATTTCTCCATATTCCTTAGTTTTTTTTGTTGTTTTGTTTTTTGAGACAGTCTCGCTGTCACCCATGCTGGAGTGCAGTGACACGATCATAGCTCCTGGAACTCCTGGCTCAAGGGATCCTCCTGCCTCAACCTCCCTGGTGGCTACGACTACAGGTACACACCATCATACCCGGCTAATTTTTTTAATTTTTGTAGAGACAGTGATCTCCCTATGTTGCTCAGGCTGGCCTCAAACTCCTAGTCTCAACTGATCCTCCCACCTCGGCCTTCCTAAGTGCTGGGATTGCAGGCATGAACCATCGTGCCTAGCCATATTCCTTAGTTTTCAAATATGGCAAATGATTTTTTTTTTTTTTATTTCAGCGTATTATGGGGGTCCAGATGTTTAGGTTACGTGTGTTGCCTCCCCCCCGCCGGAGTCAGAGCTTCAAGCGTGTCCATCCCCCAGATGGTGCGCATCGCACTCATTATATATGTATATATCCATCCCCTCCTCCCCCCACCATCTGCCCGACGCCCAATAAATGTTATTCCTATATGTCCACTTAGGTGTTGATCAGTGAAACCAATTTGTTGGTGAGTACATGTGGTGCTTATTTTTCCATTCTTGGAATACTTCACTTAGTAGAATGGGTTCCAGCTCTATCCAGGAAAATACAAGAGGTGCTATATCACCATTTTTTCTTATAGCTGAATAGTACTCCATGGTATACATATATCACATTTTATTAATCCACTCATGTATTGATGAGCACTTAGGTTGTTTCCACCAAATGACACTCTTGAGTAAGAGAAAAAATTTTGTTTTCCTTAATTTACTCCAGATAGATAAAGTTTATATGAGCTAGTACAAGTTTATTATATTTTACATAAATTATATATATGCATGTGTGTGTGTGTATATATATATATATATATATACACACAGCTAATAATCCTTAATTATATGTCCTCAAAACAAATAGAGTTCTGTAAGCCAGGCCTTTCATTCTCTGTATTTTCTCCCTTTTGGAAACTGCTGCTGGAGTTATTCCTACAGAGAGCCTTCTCCTTGCCCTTCATTCCTAAAATATCCCTCTCAATTTAGAACCCCTTGAGACTTGCTTTTTTGGCCCATCATATCTATGCAAAACTTCACCCCTGGAGATAAAAGGCCATTTTCTCCTTTTACTTACAGTTGAACATTTTTCACAAAGCTTTTTTCCAAGAGCCAACATGAAGTGCTTTGCACAGTCACTGGCTGGCCTCTTATTTATCAACTATCTCCATTCTCCAAAAAGACCAGATAAAATCTATTAGTGAATTCATAGTCTAAAAAGTAGTGGTTCCCATTATTTGGGTATAAATATTTAAACATCAAAAGTGTTTTGTTTCTCACTGATGTTTTACTTTTAGATAGCATAAATAATGAATGAATTCAGCAAAACTTATAAATGAATTTAGTAATCTCAATAGTATCATAAACTTGTTAAGTGGTAAAACATGTTTCATAAATTATTCAGTCTGCTGCAGTGGTGTCCCATATAATGTGAGCTGCATGTATAATTTTAAATTTTCTAGTGACACATTAAAGAAGTAAAACGTAAAATTAATTTTAATATATTTAGCCTAATGTACTGAAATTATATCAACATGTAGTCTATATAAAAGTGACTAATGAGATGTTTTATGTTCTATTTTGCATATAACATCTTTGAAATGCAGTGTGCATTTTATAACTATAGCACATCCTCATTCAGCCACAATTCAGATGTTTCCTAGCTACATGTAGCTAGTAGCTACTGTAGCAGATAGTGAAGATGGCATACTTTGCTTAGCCTTTGGTAGATTCTTTCATCTTTACGGTAACTCGATGGCCCCTGGGAATATGCCATTCAGAGATTGGGAATTTTTGCTGGCATTCTAACTATCCACTTGTTAAAATGTGGAAATGGTTTATTTTTGACCAAAGGCACATTAAAATCAGCTATACTTTCAGAATAAATGTTGAATCTGGACTTACAAATATTTAAAGGTCAGATGATTACATCTTCTGTTATATCCAATATAATGAAAAATTCGGCATGAGTGTTTCTGTTCTGTAACAGGACATATATCTGTTAAGCTTATGATATCTATGCATTTTAACTAGAACAATTCAATTTCAGGTTAACCAAGTTATAGAAAACTATCTAGTTTCTCATTTCAAAGTTGCCAGAAAAATAAATTTTTAAGCTTCAGCTGAAATCTGTTCAGCCTCTCTGAATGAAACTCCACAGTTCTGATATTAAGTAATTGTTCTTTCCATTTAACTAAAAAAAAAAAAATTATCGAGTATTCTGTTTAACAGAATTAACAGTTAACAGAATTAACATTTAAGCCCAGCTAAATTCTGGAGTATATCCAGATAAATAAGAGGCAATACCTGTCCGCATAGTGCCTTTTAATTAATAGGAGGTGGTAGATGGAATGGCCTCTATCTGGAATGATCTCTTTGTTTAGCTGGACTTAACATTTTGAATATTCCTCCAAAAAGCCTTCACTCATCCAGCATGTTTGACTTGGAAAGATTAGTCCCTCCTAAAATGCCTTTCTAGAATCTTACAATTTAATAGCCTTTGTACAAAGGCTTGTTGTCATTGCCTAGTTATTTTCTGTTATATGGATTGTAAGCTTCACGCGAATAGTAAACTTGTTTACTTCTTTTCCCTATTGGTAACCTAACACCTGGTGGTACTCAGTGTTTGTTCAGTGAATTAGTTAAAAAATTCAAAAATATCTGTACAGTCTAAAACTTTGAAAATAAAATTTAACAAAGGTTATCAGGCAGTCTCACATGTAGGTTTAAAAAGTGTTATATACATATGTGATAATAAGCTGATTTTCATTCAACAAATAATTTTTGAGCCTCTACTATTGAGACAAACACATTTCTAGGCACTGATGATATATAACAATGAAAAAGAAAGCAGAAATCCAGGTTCTCATGGGGATTATATTCTAATGAATGGAGAGAGTCAATAAAATAAACATTAAAAAGATACCAGTATTTTATAGATAAGCATTCTGAAGAAAATAAGGACTGATGTGATGGATGGAAGGGCTGTGTTACCCTGGATTGGATTGGAGGTGGAAAAGAGAGATTTAGTTAAGTACAAGCATATTACAGCTTGAGTATCCCTTATCCAAAATGGTAAGGACCAGAAATGTTTTGGATTTTTTTAAATATTTGCATATATATAAATCTTTCAAGTCTAAACATGGAATTTATTTATGTTTCATGTACATAGCCTGAAGGTAATTATATACAGTATTTTTAATAATTTTGTGCATAAAACAAAGTTTGTATGCACTGAACCATCAGAAAGTAAAGGTGTCACTATCTCAGTGACCCATGTGGGCAGTCTATGGTAGTTCGGCACTATCATCATTCCTGAGTCTGAATTTGTATACTATTGATAAGCAATCATTTACTTACGCTTATTTACACCTAAGTACGTAACAGTAAAAAAAAAAACATACCATAATTACAGTGAAAAAATAGTGTGTTCAGGGTAACTGAGCAGCACAGTAGCATCCAGAATACCTATATCAGCTGTTAAATAACAGCAACAACAAACAATGGCAGGCTTCAGTCTCCACCCACAATGCTATATTTTGATTAAAAAGTTACTGAACATTGTATTTCATTTTTCGAGGTGAAAAGAAACATCAAAAGCAGTTGAGGAGCCAAGAAGTGGGTCCTCTAGGGATGAGGAGGCATGCTGCTGAAGCGCTTTTTAAAACGTTTCCTTTAGAGTCATCTGTCCCATTAACAACGGTTTTGTCTTAGAAGTTTCTCTTTGATTTTGCAAACTGAGAAGATTTCTTGTTCTGTTTGAATGCACACTGCTCTAGTCCCTCAGTAAGCCCATCACACATTTTCTTTTCTTTTCTTTTCTTTTCTTTTTTTTTTGAGACAGAGTCTCACTCTGTTGCCCGGGCTAGAGTGCCGTGGCGTCAGCTTACCTCACAGCAACCTCAAACTCCTGGCTCAAGCGATCCTCCTGCCTCAGCCTCCCGAGTAGCTGGGACTACAGGCGCCTGCCACCACAACCGGCTAATTTTTTGTTTCTATTTTTAGTTGCCTGGCTAATTTTGTCTATTTTTAGTAGAGATGGAGTCTTGCTCTTTCTCAGGCTGGTCTTGAATTCCTGAGCTCAAGCAATCCTCTCGCTTTGGCCTCCCAGAGTGCTAGGATTACAGGCATGAACCACCTCACCCAACAATCAGCAGATGCTTTAACACTACAAATCTTTAAAAATTTAATGCCAGGTCTTTTCTTAAATTTCTGCAACCATGTGTTGAATATGTTCAACTGTGTTGAATATTCACAGTTCCCTTCAATTTTCAGTTCCTCATAATAGAGCTTTGCTTGTTTCATGATCAGCATATTATTAAGTGGTTTGTATTCACCGCAATGTTGATGAATTCACTCTTTCTCTACATGACCAAGAACTTCATTTTTAGCTGTATGCAGTGCTTTTCTATTTTTCATTAAATTCTGTTCATCATTTTCAGCATAGAACTTAACAGTTTATCTTGTTTCTTCAAGTCATAGGTGGTCATTCCAACTGCATATTCTTCTGCAAGACATTTCACACTAACGTGGCTGTCTAGTTTCTCCAAAATCTTGACTTTCTGTGCTATAGATAAACATAAATACTTCCTTTTTTTCTTGTCACTGTTACCCATAGGGGTATCTGTAAGTCTTTTTGACATTTTCAACACTACCTTTACACCACAAAGCAGAGAATATCAAAAAAAAACAATGAGTAATGTATGTAGGTTTTGGCTCCCTGTAGGCATCATGAGGAACCTGTCACTGGCACATCTGGCCTGCACACATGCTATTTTATTAATCTTTAGGGCGTGTTTACATGGGGGAATCTGGGTATGTATGGAAAAGATAAATCACAGCTGAAGGGGGTTGGGAGGACCTTTTTTCCCCTTTGGGATGCTGAATAAACTGCATTTTGACTGCAATCCTTCACATGAGGTCAGGTGTAGAATTTTTCACTTGTGGCATCATGTCAGTGCTCAAAAAGTTTCAAATTTTGGAGCATTTTGGATTTTCAGATTAAGGATGCTCAACCTGTATAAAAAGACTATCATCGTGAAGGCTGGTGCACTAATAGAAATACTGGCTCCAGATCAAGGAAGATGGAAGTCACCTTGTACTCTTTCTATTCAGACCTGATATGTAGCGTCATGCAGAATGCAGGATATCATAGTTTAAAAGAAACATTGATGAACTGTAGAGAAGCCAGAGGGACGTGAATTCATTAGCCCTCATGCCCCTCACCTCCTTCTGCCAATTCTGTTTTCCTCCTATATTTGCTATCCCTATCCACTAGTTAAAGACCTAGAAGTGAGTCTTCTGAACTCTTACGTCTACCCCAGCAACCATATCCCAACTGATCATAAAGTTCTAAATATTCCTCAGATGAATTTCTTAAATCTGGACCTCTTCTTCATTCACTAATAGCTCTGCCTCTTCTTAGAATGTAAATGGCCTCCTAACTTGTCTCCCTGCCTCCAGTCTTTGTCCTCCTCGCTGCATCAGAGTTCTTTGTGAAATATAATTTTGATCTTACCTGTGGTGACCATATTGCTTATTGTCTGAGCTGAGCATTGGAGCAAAAGGCTCTATTAATTATGTTAGGGGAAGAAGGTGTAAACTGGGACATACCAGCAAATCAGAACATATAGTCACTAATCATATACTCCGCTTAAAAATCTTCAATAATTTTCAATTGCCCACAGGAAACATCTGAGACCCTATCTTCTGCTTCTACCTCACATGCACCCTGGGCTCCAGCTGTATGGCCTTCTCTTGGCCCCACCATGTTCCTGCTTTTTCATGGCTCTGGAGTCAGATTGCTGGGTTTGGCTTCCCAGCTCCGCTTACAAGCTGTGCCACATTGAGCAGGTTACTTAGCCTCTCTGTATCTCAGTTTCTGTAAAATGGGAATGTTAGGATTAAGTGGGATAATACAATGGAAAATCTTTAGCATAGTGCCCATAACATAACACTCAATAAATGTTAGCTGTTACCCTGAATGTGCCACAACTTCATAGACTTAAAAAACAAGCTTGGAGATGCAAAGTTGCCCAAGATCACATAACAGATGCAACACGTATTGTTCACTTTATTGCCATTTTATTAGTGACGGGAGGGCAGGGAGCATCCCATTCCCAGATAGGGTCTGCTCAAAGAATGCTTCATGAAATCAGATGGTCAAAACAGGAGAATCTGAATCTGGAAAAAGAGAAGGGGTAGAAGGAGAGTTGACTTAAAATATTTTGGGGGTTGTGTGGAAGAGGGAGGGACCTAGGATGGCTCTGGGAGAAAGAACTGGACCACTGAGATGACTGGGGAGACAATTATTTCGGCTTGCTCTAATACTTTTTTTTTTCCTTTATTGGAAAGGGAAGGTAGCTCTACTACCTTTAATTACTAAGATATCTCTCTAAACAAGAGCGCTAATGTTGGAAGAGACTACTTCCATAATCATCCTCTTGAGCTAGGCCTGACACCGAGATGAGGCTGGACGACCTCCAGATCTCGAAGCTGTACCGGGGACCCGGCCGGGGATGCGGGGGAGGGTCTACAGATCTGGGAGGGCGTCCCATCAGTGACGCCCTTAACCCTGAGGGAGCCCTGAGGCTCCACGCGGTCCTCGCCACACGCCCGCCAACTCCGGCCCTCTCACTTTCCCAGCCGGCCCCGAGGGCGGGAGGCGTCGGCCGCTGGACTAATCAAGTGGACCAGCGAAGGCGGAGGAAACTCAGCCCGGCCGGAAACACCGAGAGCTGCTTCCGGGTCAGGGGGCAGGAGCCACCATGGAATCTCACGGGGTGGCCGGGCCGGCGGGTCTGCAGGCCGGCGTCTGAGGCGAGCGGGGCGCAGCGCGGCCAGCGCCGCCGGGGACGCGCAGGCCGGTCCCGAAGGCCCGCGGCCGCCGCCATGTCGGTGCTGGGCGAGTACGAGCGACACTGCGATTCCATCAACTCGGACTTTGGGAGCGAGTCCGGGGGTGGCGGGGACTCGGGCCCCGGGCCGATCGCCAGCCAGGGTCCGCGAGTCGGCGGCGGCGCGGCGGAGCAGGAGGAGCTGCACTACATCCCCATCCGCGTCCTGGGCCGCGGCGCCTTCGGGGAGGCCACGCTGTACCGCCGCACCGAGGTAGCGGCCCTCGGCTCCCGCCGCCCCGCCCGGCGCTGCCGGGCCGCCCCGAGCCCCTCCTTCCCGGCCCCGCTTTCCCCGTGTCTGGAGCCTTTCCTCACTTAGTGTTTGGGCACTCGCAGCGTATATGTCTTAGGGTCTTCTCCACCACTCTTCCAACCGACCTGCACTGGGAATGGGTTAGAGCATTGGTTTTACTAACTGGTCATTTTTGTTTAACACGGGAACTGAGCAAGTCACCCAACCGTCTCTGAGCTTGCTCCCCCTCTATTAAATGGGCTTACTGATAACTGCCTTAAAAATTATCTTTATTTTTTTAAGGCTATCCTGAGAATCCAACGAAGGGACTTTGCAAAGTGTAAATTAAAGTAGAATACGAATATGAGGTATTGACAAAACTTCCTTCCTCTCATGCTGTTGCCAAACTTCCATCCTTTCCAAGATTGGGGTGGAGACGAGGGGCATAGCTTCTAAATTCCCACACTAGTGGCAACTCAGCTGTCTTTGTCATCTTAAGTTCAGAAGTGATCACTCAATTGGAGGCGCTTCTTGAAAATCATTGGGAAGATCACTGTGTGTTGGTTTCTTCCTCATTGTTAATCCTGCAGGGTTTATGCATGAGAGATACTTTATTGGTATATTCTAAGCCATTAGTTCTAAATTTTTACAGGGACAAGAACCCCTTTGAGGGCCTAGCGTAAGCAAAGTAATCTTCCCTGCGTCCATTCACATTTGTACATATACACATCTTTGGAGAGGTCCATGGATCACTGAATCCCAAGTTAAGAATGTAGACTAATGTAGAACCCTGCAGTGGTGAATCTACTTTCAAAAATTAACTGTAAGCTGGACTTGGTCACTAAAGTCCTAAAACTCTAGCTTTGGGATAGACATTTGATGAGAACTTGCTAGGGTTGTTGAAGATGATTCATCCATTAGTGATCCATCTGCAGTTCTGGTATGTGTTCTAAGCCAGCACACTTTTAAGGCTGAAAGATGGAGGAGAGAGCTGGTTGCAAGAGAATAGTTTTAAGTGCTCTTTTTTTATCCTAATGCCACATTAATGTATGATATTAGAGTTACTGTTATTATTTGTAGTCTGTTTTATTTGCATTCAATATGAGAAAGAAGAGATAAGCATTAGTTTTCATATTTTTTAGTTAGAGAATTAAGTATGTTTTTGTGACTTGCCCACTTAAGTTAGAAGTAAATCTTAGACTAGAACTGAAGTCTCACATCTTTTTGCCCGTGCCTTTTCGTTGTTATTCTATTGAACTTGAGTACTAGGTTTGTTTTGAGTTAAATTTGATTATACTTCCCCAGAACTGCATAGCATTATCCATACCTAATATTTACTAGATCTGTGAATTTACAGAGGTTTGATTAGAAGCAGCCCTTTTCCTCTAGAAGGTTATATTTCAATGGGAAAATAAGCCATGTTAGTAAACAAACAGTATTTAAGTTGTGTATATATGTAAATGAAAATAAGGGATAAATATCATTTCAGTGTATGAGCTCTGAAAATTAAGGAATGGTTACCTTGAATAAATGTACAGTAAAAGATCCATCAGGATCTTTTCAAAACAGTTTTAAAGGCCCTGAGGAGGCATTCAGAAGTATGGTGAGGCTTATATAGATGGGGCTGCTCCTGTCTCAGTAAAGAATTAGAGATATAAAGGAGAATAGACATTGGGAGCTACAGGTAAGTTTTCATGAAGAGAGGAAAATGTGATACATAAGTGTGACAGGAGATTACAGAGTTGCAAATGGGGCGTGACATTCTTAACCAGAAAGGGTAGATAAAAATGACTAGAGAAGTCTAAATTTATAAAATTAGGGGCAAGTTTAGTATTTAAATTTTACAAGAATCTGTATTTAGCTATAGATAACTGCCTTTCAGTTCTCTACTTCTCTGATATCCTACTCCTGCTGTAGTCCCCATCATGACTAGCAGTCTGTCATAGTGTCTTCAATAGAATCTTTGAGATCTGCCCCCAACCCATAGTTTTACCTGGAACTGACATCATACAAATTAAGTGTAGCAACAGAATAACAACATCTTAATGCTTTACTTTCCCCAGGCCTACAATAAATTATAGTGTTCAATTGTATGCAGAACCTATCACTAAAGTCTGTTTAAAGGATAAAATAAAAGGAGTCAGTCTCTGCTCCTCTAGGAAGTTTTCTTTCTAGGCTTAGAGATGAGGGTGTGAATTAATTTGCTTCCAGGCAAGAGGAAAGCAGTATGCCTCTGTCACTATGTTGTAGGATGACTCACTGGTTGTGTGGAAGGAAGTTGATTTGACCCGCCTGTCTGAGAAGGAACGTCGTGATGCCTTGAATGAGATTGTTATTCTGGCGCTGCTGCAGCATGACAACATTATTGCCTACTACAATCACTTCATGGACAATACCACCCTGCTGATTGAGCTGGAGTATTGTAATGGTAAGGTAGAATTCAGTGGGACTTCCTCAGGCAAGACATTCTGATGTTCATACTTGCCTTGTTGGGGAGAGTACAAGAAATGGCATATAGAGTGATAAAAACTTTAAATGGATTTCTAGAGTTTAAGAGAAATATTTCAGGCCTTGGAGAGTTTTGAAGTGATGTATAAGATAAGGGGAGGGATTTTCCCCTGCATATTCAAATTCTCCCTTGTGATTATAGTTCTGTGTTCAGATTATTTCTTCAGTTGGATTTTACATTTATTTTTCAAGGTTTTGCCTCATGAAATGACATTAGTTAACCATTTAGGTATGGCTTGGCACCATTTGGTGCAATATTTAATGAAATATTATAGATAATATTTATTTGTATTGCCTTTGGCTAAGGCTGTCCTATTACAGAGTGGCCCCAAAATTATAACTGAGTGAAAATGATATGTAGTAAAGCATGGCTTTATCTGATCTCTGATTTCTTTGGACCATTTTGCTTGTATGTTAGCGTTATTGCCTAGTTGTTAAGAAAATAGACTCTGAACCCACATCCCAATTTCCACTACTTTCTAGCTTATAACCTTGAGCAAGGAATTTAACTTCTCTATGCCTGAGTTTCTTCCATTTTAAAATGGATTTGTTGATAACAGCACCTACTTTCTAGGGTTGTCATATTAGATGAAATGAATATTTAAAGCTCGTAGGATGGTACTTGGTATGTGGCAAGTGTTTGATACCTGCTGCACTGGCCACTATCTTTTTGCACAAGAGAACCCCCCAGAGTCCTTTCTTCAACTGTATAAAGAGGTTCTAACGTATTCTTCACTTAGAACTTTCTTGCCTAGACTCGTGTATGATTGTTTCTTGTTCTGATCATGATCAATGCTAAATATTTGAGATTATATTAGAAAGTTTTGAAGTAGCAGAAGCCTTAAGTAGTTAAAGTCCTTTGTGGTTAGGAGGAACTAGAAGAACAAATGATACATTTATTGAAACTCTGAGATATTAAATTGCAGGGAAAGAAAAGTTGTGAAAACTTAGCCAAGGCTAAAGTGTAAGTTGTAGTTGCGGGTGGAAAGTAAAATGAACCATGACCATTTGTAGTCTGTATTATTTGGTAAAGGAAAGAGAAAAGCAAATTCACACTTATTTCACAGGAAGGAATTAATAAAGGGAGTAATTATTGGAAACAATCTAGGAGTGGATCCTAAATTTTGGGAAAACTTTTCAGTGTGAAGTGGAAAGAAAAAGAATTTGTTGGCCAGGCGTGGTGGGTCACGGCTGTAATCCTAACACTCTGGGAGGCTGAGACAGGAGGAGCGCTCAAGGTCAGGAGTTTGAGACTAGCCTGAGCAAGAGCGAGACCCCGTCTCTACTAAAAATAGAAAGAAATTAATTGGCCAACTAAAAATATATAGAAAAAATTAGCTGGTCATGGTGGCGCATACCTGTAGTCCCAGCTACTCAGGAGACTGAGGCAGAAGGATTGCTTGAGCCCAGGAATTTGAGGTTGCTGTGAGCTAGGCTGACGCCACGGCACTCTAGCAGCCCGGGCAACAGAGTGAGACTCTGTCTCAAAAAGAAAAGAAAAGAGCCGGGCGCGGTGGCTCACGCCTGTAATCCTAGCACTCTGGGAGGCTGAGGCCGGCGGATCGCTCAAGGTCAGGAGTTCGAAATCAGCCTGAGCAAGAGTGAGACCCCGTCTCTACTATAAATAGAAAGAAAGAAATTAATTGGCCAACTAAAGATATATATAGAAAAAATGAGCCGGGCATGGTGGCGCATGCCTGTAGTCCTAGCCACTTGGGAGGCTGAGGCAGAAGGATTGCTTGAGCCCAGGAGTTTGAGATTGCTGTGAGCTAAGCTGACGCCACGGCACTCACTCTAGCCTGGGCAACAGAGTAAGACTCTGTCTCAAAAAAAAAAAAAAGAAAAGAAAAGAAAATAAGAAGGTAAATACCAGAAGAAACATCTGAAGAGACTGAAAATGGTTGGCTCCAGGGAAGAGAACAATAAACTGGAAACTGTTTGCTTTTGTTTTGTTTGTGAAAATAATCCTTTTAGTATCACTTTTAAAGTAAGAATATAAAACCATATTACAATCTCTTAAACCATTTTCATCAAGCATGTATTACTTGGATAAAAATTAGAGAAAAAATTTAGGTCCAACAAAACTCAGTGTCATTTATGGTGTGGGATCTATTTTGAAATCCATGACATCATCTCTTAGGTTTCATTTCTCCCTTGTTTGGTCTGGAGTTTTTCCGCTAGGGGAACACATATAGAAGTCACAAGTTGTTTGTCCAAGCTTTTCCCTTCTAGTCTATTTTGCATTTCCCTGTCTCTGAAGACATGAGGGCTCTTCCCCTCCACCCCATTGCATGCCAAAATATTGGCTTTCCACCAAGCAAATGTTGGAAGACATTTTTTAACCCCCCACTAGAAAGCATGCAATCATCTCAACTCTAAATACTCTTTGAAGGACTTCTGGTCTGGTGACAGAATCCTGTAGCGGTCATGCACTAGTTCTTTTTTGGCGCCTGGTTGATGTGAGATCCCGTGGCTTTTCTTGGACAACTGTGGTGGGGCTGGAGGGATCTTTGAGTGGGGATGCTATCAAGGCACACCCTGCACCCAATCTGGGTCCACCATCAGCTGTTGCATTTCAAGGCTGACTCTGGAGAGGACAGTATATCTCCCACTTGTAGGTTAATCATTTTAACACAGAATTCAGATTGGTGAAGGTAACCTGAAAGCCAATCATGGCAAAAGGTGTTCTTTTTGGATTATCGTTATAGTTGCTCGCACTGGAAACTGAGTCCCCATTTTTTTCCTGTTAAAATAGTATAAGTTTTAGTTTTGTGGGATTTTTTAAAAAAGAATGTTGCTTTTTTTTTGCGTATTTGTTTTACTTTGTGACTAAGCTTGGAGGAGGTTACATTTTCTCTAAATTAAAGTTTGTGCATTTAATTAGCATTTCGAAGTCATTAGAGCAGGCTGCTGCTCCCAATACTCTGTTGTCTTGCTGGTAGTGACAACATTTTTTTTTACAATAGAATGTGCCACATTTATTTAATCAATTACTTTGATGATTATTTAAAAACAAGAATAGTTAAGTGGGAAAATGTCATCACATATGTAAAGTTTGATTAAAATTATTAAATGTACACAGATATATGTGCACACAAAATATTAGAAGGAAACTTGCCAACACTAATAGTTATGTTACTTCTGTGTTTGAGGTTGAGCATACTTTTTATTATTTACCTTTCTTTTCAAACTTTTCTGTAATATACCTATTTCTTCCTTTATGGAAAACATATTTAAAAGAAAAACCGTAATGTCTGAATTAGGCAAGAATACCTGACACAATCATTCATTTCTTGCAAGTATTTCAAATTTTTCATTATTATTATGTCTGTTATGGTGATCTGTGGTCAGTGATCTCTGATGTTACTATTGTCATTGTTTGGGAGCACCAGAAATTATGCCCACAGAAGACAGAAAATTTAATTGAATTACCGAAACGTGACCCAGAGACACGAAATGAGCACAGGCTATTGGAGAAATGGCACCGACAGACTTGCTGGATGCAGCATGGCCACCTGCCTTCAATTTGTGAGAAACACAGTACCTGTGGAGTGCAAGAAAACGAGCTATGTCTGCATACTGATGCGGGGCAATAGTGAGAAGACTTTAATTAAAAAAAAGAGAGCCAGCCGGGCGCAGTGGCTCACGCCTGTAATCCTAGCACTCCGGGAGGCTGAGGCGGGCGGGTCACTCAAGGTCAGGAGCTTGAAACCAGTCTGACCAAGAGCGAGACCCCATCTCTACTAAAAATAGAAAGAAATTAATTGGCCAACTAAAAAAAATATATATAAAAATTAGCCGGGCATGGTGGCACATGCCTGTAGTCCCAGCTACTTGGGAGGCTGAGGCAGGAGGATCGCTTGAGCCCAGGAGTGTGAGGTTGCTATGAGCTAGGCTGATGCCACGGCACTCTAGCCCCGGCAACGCAGTGAGACTCTGTCTCAAAAAAAAAACAAAAAAGAGGGCCGACTTCCTGGATTAAGGCAAGTGGTGGGGAAGGGAAGAGAAAGAAAAGCCATGGCAGACATTTCTGTGCTTGATTGTATCTGAAGCAGAGTCATCCAGGTAAACCCCAGATTTCTAGTTTGGACAATTGGGTGAGTGGTCACACCATGATACTTTCCTCTTGGCATGCAGTTGCCACTTGTTATCAGCATACAATTAAGGGCTTCTCAGTCAGGTGTGCTCACGGGCACCACTGCTATTAGACAGGGTGAGGCTGAATGGCTGGCATATGCCTCACAGCCAGTTTCTCCAAACTAGGTCCTGTGAAGCATTGATTGGCAAGCGTTAATAGATGCCCTGTAGGGAGAGAGACACTTACTAATCCAAAACGTGTTATTTGGAAACATAAACTGCCCTACCCACCACTGGAGAGTTACAATGGAAACTAGCATGCTAAAGGCTCACAGTAAAGAAGCTGCTGTACTTTCTTTTACAGCTCCTTGAGTTTAGAGCCTGAGGTGTGCTGGTGAGTGTTTACCTGCTGCCTTCAGTGGGGCTGGAGTGGTGGGAGAGCAAGCATCAGAGGTGTGAGGAGACACAGAGGAAGTATGAAATTATCATCTTGAAGAGCAGGACAGCAGACTTATCGGGGCGGTTTGATAGGATTTCTAGGTAGTTTTGGGTCACCCTTGGAGGTGTGAGGTCACATTTAAAATAAGGCCAGCCAGCAATAGTGATGCTGTTTTCTCCAGCAATAGTCAGCTACCTGGTTTCAGGAGCTGAGAAGACAGGAACTGGGTTAAACCAGAATTAGAGCTTTTTCAAGGGAGAATGACAGCAGGAAAGGGGCCTGAGGGCATTAGGAATCTGGGCACTCCCCGGGAGTAAGGATGGAATAAGCAAATGAGGGTGTGATGATAATGGAGAGGCAATGGGGCCTTTGCGTTTGGAGGTCTTGAGCTATCAGAAGACCCTCGGAGTTTGGAGTTCCCGAGTATGTAGGTAAATGGAGAGGAAAGACGGTGGTAGAGTCAAAATCTTGAAGATGGGGCGCTTACTGGTAGCAAAAAGGATGATTGAGGTGGGGCAGAGGAGGAAGTTATTGCCAGTGAGAAGGTCAAGGTGCTGAGGAGATCATGGGTCATGGCTCATGCCCACGACACTCAGGATAGCAGTGAATGTAGGATGGACAAGGAGGGCAATTGAGCCAGGTGCTAATGATCCTCAAGGGCTTAGGAGAAAGACAAGGAATTCCACAGATGACAGCAACAGCAGGGACAATGAGTGGTATGGTTGGGTGGCATGAGCTTCAAAGGAGCTGGGAGTATAGAAGAAAACAAGCGATTTTAAAATAGCAGAAACACTCATCCCACCTTCAGACTTTGAGATGATGTACGTGGAACATCAGAGGAAAACATCCTCCACTTTAGGGGGCTGCAGGGAGGCTTCACAGAACGACTGGCTGCAATTTAGGACCAGAAGGTAAAGGAAGCTTCCAATAGTTGGCTGATGAGGCCCGTGTGCCAGGGGGCACAGTGGGAGGGTTTAGGGTGGTGGAGGGGTGGGGGCAGACTGAGCAAGAGGACCTCTGGAATTCACGGGGTGAGGGCCATCAGATGATTGAGCTGCAGGAGGTGAGGCAGATAGGCCCAGTGCTGATGGAAAATGAGTCCGGTAAAATTAAAGGAGGGCTCTCTCTGCTTTGGGTGAAACACAGGAAGACAGTGTTGTGCTTAGCCCTTCCCTGCTGTGTGCTGTTCCTCAGAGGCCTTGCTTCCCACAGCAAGCCTGGCTGTGCCCGTGTACGTTAGCGTCAGGCACCAGGTGGTCCTCGCTTTGGAGCAGCGCAGCCGCGAACATTTCCATCTCGGCTGAGAGTCCTATTAGGAGGCGCTGAGCTAGACCATTAATAAAGCTCTTATGTGGTCCCCTTCTAATGCCTGTGTTTGTCCCCATCTCTACAGGAGCCGCTAGCGACCATGGCGCAGTACAAGGGCACCATGCGCGAGGCCGGCCGGGCCATGCACCTGATCAAGAAGCGCGAGAAGCAGAAGGAGCAGATGCAGGTGCTGCGGCAGCGCATCGCCGAGGAGACCATCCTGAAGTCGAAGGTGGACAAGAAGTTCTCGGCCCATTACGACGCCGTGGAGGCCGAGCTGAAGTCGAGCACGGTGGGCCTGGTGACCCTGAACGACATGAAGGCCAAGCAGGAGGCCCTGCTGCGCGAGCGCGAGGGGCAGCTGGCCAAGAGGGAGCAGCTGGAGGAGCGCCGGCAGCAGCTGGAGATGCTGTGCGACGAGGAGCGCAGGTGCGAGCGGAAGCGCAAGATCTCCCGTCTGTCCTTCTCGCTCAATGACAACGACGACCAGGGCGGCGCGGCTGGGGCCGGCAAGAGCCGGAGAAACCTGGGCAAGAATCCCGATGTGGACACCAGCTTCCTGCCTGACCGCGACCGGGAGGAGGCGGAGAACCGGCTCCGGGAGGAGCTGCGCGGACAGTGGGAGGCCAAGCGCGAGAAGATGAAGGCAGAGGAGGTGGAGATCACCTTCAGCTACTGGGACGGCTCGGGCCACCGGCGCACGGCGCGCATGAGCAAGGGCAGCACGGTGCAGCAGTTCCTGCGGACGGCGCTGCAGGGGCTGCGCAAGGACTTCCCTGAGCTGCGCTCGGCCGGCGTGGAGCAGCTCATGTACATCAAAGAGGATCTCATCCTGCCGCACTACCACACCTTCTACGACTTCATCGTCGCCAAGGCCAGGGGCAAGAGCGGGCCGCTGTTCAGCTTCGACGTGCACGACGACGTGCGGCTGCTTAGCGACGCCACCATGGAGAAGGACGAGTCGCACGCGGGCAAGGTGGTGCTGAGGAGCTGGTATGAGAAGAATAAGCACATCTTCCCCGCCAGCCGCTGGGAGCCCTACGACCCCGAGAAGAAGTGGGACAAGTACACCATCCGGTGACGTGTGCTGCACCGCCCCAGCGTCCTCCACCCTCGCCAGGGAGTGACTCACCAGAATAGGAAACGGGTGGGGGGAAGTACCCAGACTTCTGTGCCCCGTCGTTTCTAACGTAACTTGGTGACCCCAATTTCTTTCCTGAATTTAATAAAGACAGAGGGTTTGTATCATCCAAATTTGGTCATTCTGTTGCTAACGTTATAAATGTGGTTGTTTGCTTGGTTTTAATGTTGCTGTGTGGATTCGTTGAATCACTCTGCTGAGCTATAGTGAAACCATGACTGGGTAGCAATGGGACAGAGACTAGAATAAGGGGCACATTTTGACCTAGTGGTTATGAGCATAGACTTTGGGGCCAGACTGACTGAGTTTAGTTCTTCCCCGCTCAGCTTCCTACTTGCTGTGTAGTTTGGGGAAAGCTTATTAACCCTGTGCCTCAGGTTCCTCCCTGTGGAGAGGAAATCACAGAGCACCTGCTTCACAGAGAGATGTGAGAATTAAATGAGTATTTGTAAAGCACTTAGAACTCAATAAATGTCTGCCACTATTATTCTTACAGTCTTGGTTAACTTATTTAAAGGACTGCTATGATCCAGTTCAGAACCTTCTCAGGGCAAAGGTGGACCTGCCCATCACTGGCCTATATGTGAGGGGGAGCAGCCCCACATCCACATTCCATGGCTGGGTTGTTCAGCCCTGGAGGCTAGGAGGACAGAAAGCTAGCGGATGTAGCCTACAGGATCAGTATTACTGATTTCCCTTTTGCAGAAAGCTCCAATGTGGCTTCACATGGCACTGTTACAGATCTCATCTTCATTTGAAAACTTTTATATTTTAATCACTATGTATACTTTGTGTTTTTAAAAAATATTGATTTTGAAAAATACTGTGCTAAAATATCATTTATCTTGATTACTGATGAGTTTTGGGATGCCATCTTCCCCTTAACCTTAATGTCCAAGGCAGGTTCCTTACTCACCTTACTTCAGTCCTGGCTCTGAGCAGAGGAGGGACACTTCTTTAAGTCCTTGCTTCTGCCCTTAAACGAGAACTTCCACTAGATCAGTGGCCCTCTAGAGCTGTGGGTCCCAGCCCCTGCTGTCCCTTAGGGTCATCAGGGAAGCTTTTAAACCTCCCAAATCCCAGGCCACACCCAGAGCCAGATCTCAAGGGGCAGAATGTAGATGTCAGTGTGTTCAAAGCTCCTCCCACATTCGATGTGCAGTCAGATTGGAGAACAAATGCTCTAGGGTTGCCTTCTCTGCACCTCTTACTAACTTCTCCTTCTGAGTTTCCATGCAACAAGCATTTGATCCAGGGCCCAAGACAGGCTTTTGGCTCTGAATCACTGCAGTGGGTGTGAAGTAGAGCCTTCTTACCCAAAGTGAGACCCTTGGGCCAGTGGCATCAGCACTTAGGAGACTGTCAGAAAAGCAGAATCCCAGGTCCACCTCAGACCGTCTGAACTAGAATGTGTGGCCAACAAGGTCCCCAGGTGATTCACATGCACACTAAGGTTTAAGGAACCTCTGGCTGGCTAGATGTCTGTCTGCACTTCCAACACAGCAGCTCAGGACCTAAACGTGGGGGGAGTTAACAGTAGAATGCCACCTCTTTGGTTGCATTCTCCAATTCAGTTTTAATGTAGAAGATGGTATGCTGACCACAGTCTAACTCCTGCATCTATTCCTTAATTGCTTTGATATTACTTACACTTAGGTTCCACTGCACATCACAAAATACCCAAGTAGCTGTGGCTTAAACAAGCCTATTTCTCTGCATCATAAAAGTCTAGAGCTAAGTCTGCCATAGCATCAAAGACCTAGGCTGCTTCTTTCTTGCTGTTTCATCATATGTGGCTTCCATATGCATGGTTAACCTCAAAATCCAAGATGGCAGCCCCAGCTCTAACCATCACATCCACATCCCAGGAATCAGAAAGAAGATAAAGGGAGAAAGAAAGTTCAAAGGGTTTTAAACAACTGTCTCTTAAGAAGGAGTCCTGTAAACCAGTAAACAATATCTTGGTTTAGATCCCATTTGCTAGAACTTCATTACCTGGCCACACCTAGCTGCAAGGGAAGCTGGAAGATGTAGTCTTTATTCTGAGAAGCCAAGTTCTATTACTATGGGGGAAAAAATGAAGAGCACAACTTGGGAGATAAACAGTTTCTGAAATAGTCCATCCCTTTGCCACCAAAATATCAAGTGTAGCCTTCCCCTACACTTAGCACACTTAGCCCTAATGCAAAGGAAACCATCGCAAGTTCCCCGGTAGTTACTTCTATTATAGCTCACGTTGGTCTCTGGATGAAGTACAGGCCTCTCCTTCAAGTCTGGGTGTGGCTCTTTTTTACCCAGCTACTTAAATATTAAAGGACAAGTAATCTGCCCTCTCACACACCTAATATGCAATGGTGGAACAAATAAATAAAATTACTTCAGAAAGGGAATGCACAATACCAGCAATAGCCAGTTCTCTGGCCATTATCAAATCCTACTGGGAGGTATCGCAGAGACTGTCTGCCTTGGAGGTATCCTCGCACCTGAAGCCTTGGATCCACTGTCTAGGAAGAACTCCCTTGTTCCTCGTCCTGCATGCCACCTGGCGTTGTCTTCCTGGTTCTCCGTGACCATGTCCAAGCCCCATGTGACAGGGCAAGGGCTGCTGGTCTTCTACTGCCTGCTCCCTGCTGGTGCAGATTTGGGGACCACAGATTGCTTTAGTAGATTTTTCAGGCTAAGCTAGTAGTGTTCGCGGCAATTCAATTCCCTCAAAAGATTAGATGGCTTTTAGTCAGTTCTGTGTGCAATTAAACCCACCCAAAGTTATTTTCTAGACATGGTATTTGAGTATGAAACTCTGGTCTTTACTTACTTTACCCCACTAATTTCTTTCCAGCTTAATGTAACACACAGGATCAATCTTTCCTCTTGCTAATGTTGTAGCTTTGACGCCATTAATGGTAAATTCAGCTAGGCATAGTGAAGCACTTGGCTTTCTATGCCACACAGGAGTCCAGACTTGGACTGCAGACTTCAGGAGGCAACCCCTCTAGGGCAAGGCTATCCTCCCAGCACTGTCAGAAGACAGAACAGCTCATACTTGCAGGCCTGTCACTCAGGACTCTGCTGAAGGTGTGGCAACAGACAACACATACCAACCTTCTGAAATGTTCCTAAGATTTCCCTACTGGCACAGCCATGGCAAGCACAGACAGCTTCCGTGCACAGCAGGGACAGTGTGACTAGACATGCTGGGGGTGACACCAGAGGAAGAGGGTGTCAAGTGCATCCTCAGATTCCCACCTGCATGAGATTACTTACTTGATATGCCATATTTCACCCAGCCATCACAGCAGTATCCTGTGGTTGTTGGCATTATTTTTATGATGAAGAAATTGAGTCTCAGAGGGTCTAAGTCATGGGGACAGGGTCACATAATGTTGGAACATTATGGGATTTTGTGATATAATAACAACCATTAATTTATTTGATCTTTGTCCTCAGTTCCTGGTGCAGAGCTCCTAAACCCCTTGGAATTTCCTGAGTGATAGGAGTATCTTTTTTTATTCACAATGAGTCCCTTCCAATCACATCTAGGTTTATGCTAATGAGGTGACTTGTGTAGGGCCCCTAGTTACCTTCAGGATGGAGTTTGCACACCCAAAAGATCAAGTTATTAGAGGGTTGGAACTTCTAGCCCCACCCGCTGACCTCTGGGAAGGTTGGGGGAAGGAGGCAGCTGGAGATTAAACTCTATAAAAACTCTTGAACAGCAAGATTTGATGAGCTTCCAGGTGGTGGATGCATCCAAGGTTGGGGCACTCCAACTCCACGGGGGATAGACACTCTGTGCTCAGGACTCTTCCGGACCTTTCCCTGCGTACCTCTTCATCTATGTCCTTTGTAATATCCTTTAAAATAAACCAGGAAATGTAAGTCCAGTGTTTTCCTGAGTTCTCAGAGCTGCTTTAGGAACCCCCAATTTATTGTCAGAAGTAAAGAAGGCCCAGATTGGTGTCTGAAGCAGGGGCAGTCTTGTGGGACTGAGCCTGAGCCCTTATCTTGTAGGATCTGGTGCTACCTCCAGGCAGGTGGTATTGGAATTGAACTGAATTGTAGGATACCCCGCTGGTGTTGGAGCATTAATTGGAATGGGAAAAATCTCACACATCTGGGGTCAGAAGTGTTCTGTGTGAGAATGTACACAAACCTTGTATTTTCTTAGAGATTTGAACCCCAATCCGTTTGCCTTCAATGCCTGTGGTTTCCTGTTGATTGTCGCTCTGTGTTTTTTATTCATCTTAGTTAAGTATGCATGTTGTATAAATATTCAGTTCCACAAGGCTCCTGAGAAGAGCAGCAGTCTCCTTTCCTCCCTCTCTCCCGGTTCTCTGGAAGTGACTACTTTTTAGTAGATTCTCTTGAAATTTACCTCTGCATCTCTAAACAGCATGCGTATCTTGCTAAGACTTTTTGGACATTCTCTACTGACTTTCGATTATGGATAATAAGCTCTGGCTCTCTCCTGCCACTGCTCCATCCACCACCGCAAGTCTGCATACTCCCCACCCCCATCCTTCCAACTTAAGTAAATATCCATGTGTTTGCAATATTATGACCAGATAAATGCTGTACATTATGTTACAAACAATCTTTTGACTTCCTGAAGTTAATAATTTTCTTGTTTCTGTTTTGATTGAATTTTCATCTCCTTGTTATTAAATCAACTTCAAACTTTCTGTCAATTGTCTTAATCCCTTCTCAATATTAAAGCCCTTGGCATATTAATCATAATTTTAAGAAATTCCTGGTCTGACAGTGTAAACATTCCTGCCATATCTGACTCTTGCTCAGTCTCTTCACACTGTGCTTGGTTTTTGCCTTCTTATATGCCTTGTAATTTTTTGTCGAAAGCCGGATGTGATGTACTGGGTGAAAAGACCTGCTGTAAATAGGCCTTTAGTGAGGTAAGATGTGGGGGAGGGGAAGCCTTCTACAGCCCTGTGATCAGGTCACAGTCTTTCAGTGAGCCTGTGTGGCTAGACTGAGCTTCACACGTCTCCCCCTGCATCCCCCACCGCCTGTCAACACTTAGCGGGACAAGATGACTGGAGTTGGGCATTTCCCTTCTCTCCACGTGTTCAGAACTGGCTGGAGGTAGGTACAGTAGGCTCCCCTCGTCTGAAGTTTCACTTCCATGGTTTCAATTATCCAAGGTCTGAAAATATTGAATGGAAAATTACAGAAATAAAGCATTCATAAGTTTTAAATTTTGAGCCGATCTGAGCAGCATAATGAAATCTCACGCCATCTTGCTTTGTCCCATCTAAGATGTGAATCCCCCCTCTGTCAGCATCTCCACGCTGTAGATGCTACCAGCCCACGAGCCACTGAGGAGCCATCCTGTTATCAAATCAGCTGTCACAGTATTGCAGTGCTTGTGTTCAAAGGACCCTTATTTTACTTAAGAATGGCCCCAAAGTGCAAGAGTGGTGATGCCGTCAATTCAGATATGCCAAAAGAAAGCCATTATGTGAAAAAAAAGGTAGAAGTTCTCCACTAAGAAAAACAACCATTTGTGGAAGTTGCTAAGATCTACGGTAAGATCGAATCTTCTATTCATGAAATTGTGATGAAGGAAAATGAAGTGATAGTTGTGCTGTCATCTCAAACTGCAAAAGTTACGGCCACAGTGCAAATGCTTAGTTAAGATGAAAAAGGCATTAATTTTGGGGGTGGGAGACATGAACAGAATTGTGTTCCAATTGGTGGCCATGGGGCATCCACTGTGGGCCTTGGAGTGTATCCCTGGAGGCCAAGAGGGGACAACTGTATTTCCTGTCCCCTTGTTAAGAAGAACAGAATACTCTAAATTTCCAAAAATGTGCCCCTCCCATGACTGGTCCCCTTCAAGTCTTTAACTCTCAGACACCTCCACATTGAGCCTCCAGCAATTCGCCGGTGACAGTTCACATCTTCCTTCCCCAGCACTGGTTCCTGTAGCCTCTGCTGGTGGGTTTCTGCTAAGCTGTGATTCTCTGTATCCACCTGTCTCTCCAATCCTGGGGAGAGCAGTTTGCCCTGTGACCTCACTTCTCTGAAGAATGTTAGAAGAGTTGCTGATTTTTTCAGTTTGTTCAGCTTTTTGCTTGTTGTTAGGCCAGAGTGGTGACTTACAAGCTCCCTCTACACTGAGCTGGAAACCCAAAGGCCCCATCTTTCAATATCTGAAGCACTGAGCATTCTAATAATTTCAGCTGCTTGGAAACAGAACCTGCTCCAGTCTGGGCTGTTCCCTACGTTAAAGAGCTGGCATTCTGGAACCTCCCTTCCCCATTGTCCTGAGAATTCCTCCACCTCTCTTGTTCTGTGTTGAACTCCATGTTTCCTGTATCTTGAGCCTTCATCTTTCTCGATTTACTTTCTCTTCTTTGGTGGAGCACATGCTCCCATTGCCTTATGATCAAGGCTCTTTGAGCAGTGTTTGTTTTTAGAACCTGCGTATCTAAACTTTTCTTCACTTTGCCTTCCTATGTGATTGAAAGCTTGGCAGAATGGGAATCATTTTCTCTCAAAATGTTAAAGGCATGTCTCCATAATCCCAGTTTGTTTTCTCGACTATTCCACTTCATACCTTTAGCAGAAGCTCCAGTGTAGGAGTGGTCACATCCAAGAGGAAAACCACCAAAGACACCCCCCAGACTCTCTGCAGGCCAGCTTCGCTCCTTCTCACCCGCACCCGCTCTGCAGTCAGGATGCTGTGCTCTGCCTGCACGGTGACCCATCACACACGGCTTCTTCTTGCAGGCACACAGCCCTCCTTGGCTGAGTCATCCGAATTCGTGGTCGAACATTTTCTGTACCGTGCCATGCCTGTCTTCTCATCGCTATGCACTCCTTTACAAACTCCCTAAGCCCAGGAGTCAAGGCTCTAGGATTCTCAGCTCCCAAGATTTCCTGGACCACAGAAACTGTTTAACTGACCTAGAAAAAAGCAAAGTCTCCCCCAGGATACCCTAACCCTAACCCTAACAACGGCACATGTCCAGCCCACAGTTGACTCCAAGTCTTTGTGGGTGGAATTCAAGACTGAAGTAGACAGGACACACGGGCAAGGGACATGGGTTTGGAGACAACCATCCAGGTAGATTCGGGCGAAAGGCATTACCTCCTCAAGTGTCACTGGTGGCTCCACAAAACGCCACAAGCCATGCCTGTTCCCCTTCCCCCTGGCTCCTGACCCAAGCCAACACTGCTGGGTCACACCTGTCATTGCTCTGAGATGAAGTCTGTGTTCTGACCCAGGCGCTGCATTCCACATCTGCTGCTACTGGTCTGTGTGTTATTGGCCAACTGCACATCTGTCAGCTTGCAGAGCCCTGTGAAAGATGACCCATAGCAGGAGTAGACATTCAATACATGCCGGGACTATTCCAAGCACTTTGGCTGTTTTAACTACTTTCATCCTTGTGCATATCCTGTAAGACAGGTGCTATTATTCCCATTTTACAGATGAGGAACAAAGAAGCACTTTGCTGTCTCCATTTTTGTGCACAGGCCTGAATTTTTGTGTGGTTCAACCACTTTGGTGCCCATGGATAACTCTCTAGAGCGGACATGCTGTATTTTCTGCCAGGTATACATTCCACCAATTTCTTTTTGGAAGACCTCCCCAGCACCCCTACTGTCACTCCACATGAGCTTAGCAATCTACTTTGTCATCTTCCCAGCCACTGCCTCTCTTTTGTGTGGTGCTTGTGGGGGGTTGGGGGAGTGGGCAAGGAGAGAGGGAGAGAGCTCTCTGGGACTAATCCCATTGTGCTAGCCCCACCCTCACGACCTCATCTAGCCCCGAATCACCTCCCAAAGGCCCCAGCTCCAAATACCGTCACATTGAAGGTTAGAGCTTCAACATACGAACTTGGGGAAGACACACTTCAGTCCACAGCACTGGCCAATGGTGATTGGGGTTGGGACCATGGAGCCTATGGAAGGATTTTCAGCAAGGAGTGGTCAGTTATCCCTGGGGCCCACATCACGAGACACTGAGCAGGGAGTGCTGGTTGGACACATCAACAGGCAAAAGGACACTTTTGATGCAGATGCAATGAGGTCTTTCTACCTTCAGGAGTTTCCTAATAAAATGGAAAAACTTGGGCAAGCGATGCCCGGTACCGTTGGCAGTTAATAACGCATCCATCCCAAGCTTACAGCTGAGTGAGCCCTGAGGCCAGGCGGGGTCGGCACCCTGGGGAGAAGGGAACTGAGGAACCAAGCTACGCCCTGGCTTTGTCATGCCACTGGCCAGGGAGGCCTCGCAGCACTGGAAACTGCACCAAGTGTCAATGCTACCATGGGCACATGCACTGTCAGAGGGTCCCAGGATGCCAAAGCACAAGGGCCCTGGAGAGCCAGCCCCTGGGATCCAGATACTGCCCTCGAGCATTTTCAAAGTTCTGTAGAGAAATGACAACAGGAAGAATGTTGACTTAAGTTTTTAATAAAGCTAAGTAGGTTTTCTTTTCCATTTAAAAGAATAAAGTTATATGGATATTGTGCTTTTTCTTTTTTTTTT
Organism: Lepilemur ruficaudatus; assembly: GCA_963574885.1. Classification (NCBI taxonomy): domain Eukaryota; kingdom Metazoa; phylum Chordata; class Mammalia; order Primates; family Lepilemuridae; genus Lepilemur; species Lepilemur ruficaudatus. The sequence continues at coordinate 75,517 of CAUYRT010047285.1, forward strand.
TTTTCTTTTTTTTTTGGTATTAAATGTTCTTTATAATGAAACCATAGTTATTATAGATGCTAAGCTTTTTTCTTTAATATTTTTTATTTGGCCAAAGTGAAAAACGAGATCTCTGACACCCCATGAGATACATTAGGAGAATGAAAGTCTTGTGTTGATGTCAGCTACCAAGGGGAGCTCATTGATGGCAGTCCTGAGGTCACAGCTTTTAAGGAGCCTGACTTTGCCTGTCCTAACTCCTGCACTCGCTGCATGGGTACTGCTGTTTCCTCCCTTTGCCAGCTAGAAAGCTCTGGGTTTATTTTCAGCTGCTTTGGGGATGGAAAGAACAATCCTCATGCAATGAAGGCAAAACAATGTTCCTACATAGGTCAGCATGAAGATGGTCCAAGCTTGAATGTCTCCCTATACTGAGATTGGGGAAAAACCCGCATACAGATGAGCTCCCTGGGAACATCACAAAATCGCCCATCTTCTTCAAAATCCCCAATTAGTTGAGTTACTTCAGAAGAGTTTTAATAGACTGTCAGAACCTTACCTGAAAGCTATGAGGGGGGTGAGGAGGAGGAGTCAGGGCCTTATGTGTGTCTTCCTGATTCTCAAGCATGTGGGATAGGGGCCTCTATGCTCCTGTCTGGAGGACTGCAGCAAGAAAAGGCATTTCTCATGGACTGCTATATTTTTGCCAAGTAAATGTCATAGTTAATAATATTAGGAAGAAAAAGAGAAACCAGATGGAGTTTTTCATACCTAATTCATGCTGGAAATTTATTTCTCCAGGAGAATTCATTACCTTTAGACCAGTAAGTCAGATTTTTAAAAAAATAATGTGTATGTATGTATATGTATACAAATGTGAGTTATATATGTATATGAGTGTGTCTCAGTATGAATGTGCATATGAATATATATACAAATATACACATGTATATGTAGACATGTGTGTTTATACATACACACACACACACACACACGCATTATGATCTCCAGCAGAAACTTGAGCTGCTCCATCACAGGCCTTGGGGGCCAGCATGGCACCAAATGCGTTGCAGCAGGGAGGTGTTGCACAGTGGTTTTGACTGAGGATCTGGAGAAACAGAAGTCGCTAAGAAGGCAGCAGGATTCAATCCCACTGTGGGAGCCAGCCTCCAAGAGGGCCCCCAGTGATTCTTTCCTCTTGATTTCATGCCTTTATGTAATCAATGGGATTTTGATGGGATGACAGTGTGTGACCTATAACACTAGGTCATGAAACACACTGTACCTTCTGCCGTCCTCTCTTGGATATCTCACTCTGGGGGAAGCCAGCTGCCATGTCGTGAGAACACTCAGGCAGCCTCATGGAAAAGACACTTGGCAAGGAACAGGGAACGAAGGCCATCTGCTAGCAGCCAACAAAAACCAGCAGCCATCCTGGAATCAGGGCCTCCTCTGGCCCCGTCATCGATGCCTGCAGCCCAGCCAGCCAGCAGCTTGACACATCTCCTGAGAGATCCCAAGCTGTGCATAATTAACACGTATGTATTAACTGAGGCATATTTCACATACCATAAACTGCCCTCCAAGTTCAATGGCTGTTGTTATATTCACAGAGTTGTGCAAACATTACCACAGTCTAATTTTGGAACATTTTCATCACTCCAAAAATGAACCCTGTACTCATCAGCAGACACTCCCCATTCCACCCTCCTCCCTAGCTCTAGGAAACCACACATTATTTTCTGTTTCTATAGTTTACCTACTCTGGACATTTCATGTCAATGGAATCATACAGTACGTGGCCTTTTGTGTCTGGTTCCTAACACTAAGCATGATGTTTTCAAGGTCTAGCTATGTGGTAGCATGCATCAGTATTTCATTCCATTTTATGACCAAATAATGTTCCAGTGGACATAGCACATTTTCTTTATCCATCCATTCATTAGTTGAAGGGCATTTGATTTGTTTCCACTTTTTGGCTTTTATAAATAATGCTGCCAATGGACATTTGTGTATGAGTTTTTATGTGGACATGTGTGTTCATTTATCTTGGGTGTATATACCTAGGATTGGAACTGTTGGGTCATACAGTAATGCTATGTCTAACCTTTGGAGGAATTGCCCAGCTGTTTTCCAAAGCAGCTGCACTATTTTATGTTCCCAGTAGTAGTGTACGAGGGTTTCAGATTCTCACTTCCTCACTAAAGCTTAACTAGTATGCATCTTTTGGATTATAGTCATCCTTGTGGATGTGAAGTTGTATCTCATCATGGTTTTGATTTGCATTTCCCTGATAGTTATTGATGTTGAGCATCTTTTCATGTGCTTATTGGCCATTTGTATATCTTCCTTAGAGAAATGTTTATTCAGATCCTTTGTCCATTTTTAATGAGGTTACTTGTCTTTTTATTATTGAGTCATAAGAGCTTTTTATATATTATGGATATAAATGTCATATCAAATATGTGATTTGCAAGTATATTCTCCCATTCTGTGGGTTGTCTTTTCATTCCTTTGATGTTATCATTTCCCTGATGGTATTCTTATTAAGCATTTTACATTTTAATGTAGTCTAATGTATCTATGTTTTTTCTTTTGTTGCTTGTTTTTTTGGTGTCGTATCTAAGAAATGATTGCCTCGCCCAAGGTCATAAAGATTTACTCCTATTTTCCTTTAAGAGTTTTATAGCTTTACTTCTTATATTTATGTCTGTGATTCACTTTGAGTTAATTTTTGTATATGGTGTGAGATAATGGTCCAACTTCACTCTTTTGCATGTGGCTACCCAGTTGTTCCAGCACTATTTGTTGAAAAGACTATTCTTTCCCCATTGGATGCTCTTGGCTCCCTTGTCAAGTCATTTGACCATAGACACCTGGGTTTATTTCTGGACTCTCATTTCTGTCCCACTGATCTCTACATATGTTTGTCCTCATGCCAGTACTTCATTGTCTTGATTACTGGTGCTTTATAGTAAGTTTTGAAATAGAGAAATGTGTCCTACAACTTTGTTCTTATTTTTCAAAGCAAAAAATTCTCAGTTTTTAGTTTGTCTGAGAATATCTTTATTTCACCTTCAATTTTAAAAGATAGCTTTACTGGACATGGATTCTTGATTCACAGGTTTGAATTTTTTTCCACCACTTTGCATATGGCCTCTGGCCTCCATTTATTTCTTCATATCCAAGATATGTTTTTAAGTAGGAAAAAAACCAAGTGCAAGATGAAAAGCACTGTGCACTGTGCGCCACCACTTGTGTAAGGTGGAGAAAGGGAGAATTACACTGTACTTGCTCATGAATGTTGTACTGAGATGACAGAGGTGACACACATGATTCTGGAATCCGTCGTTTGGCACTGGGGGGTGAGCAGGGTGGCGAGGAGATGGGGTGGGAAGGAGACTTTTACAGTACATCAGGTCACACCTTGTAATTGTGGAGCATAGAAATGTGTTACCTATTAAAATATAAAACTATAACTAAAATGAGAACCAAATTTTTTAAAAACTGCAGAAGTATCCTAAGCCACAACAGCCGATTTTCAGGGAGGAGATTGGGCACTTCAGGATATATTGGCAGTTATTTTGAATATTTTTCGTTATTTTTACATAGGCAAACAGAAGAGTAATTAATAAAACAATATGGAACCAGAGCATTTATATTTAAAGAAAAAGACCTTCCCAGCTGCCAGGTCAGTGCTAATCTCTTCACTCTGCCGTACATTCTCCTGGAGGCAGATGACCCTACATCAGTATGACTATAAGCTTTAAATAAACTCCAGTGAATTCCACGACTTATGAATACCTGATTGAATTTTAAAATAAACATTTTGCAAGGGTGGTAGGGTCAGAGTTTCGATCCCTTTCCTTTCAGAAAGCTCTCTGACCCGTGAGAGTTTGCTCACGTGCTCCCCAGCAAACTACAAAGTCCTACCAGGAAACGGGGTAGAGTGACTCCTGCCCAGTTCCCCACTCCCAAGACTCCCCAATACATTTTTTCTCTAAAATAATGAGTGTTGACATGATTTACACTAAATATTTTTATAGTATCACTTTTAGACAATATAGTAAGGTGCCATCATTAATCAGTTGTCTACTTGGGGACATGAGACTATCTTCTAGTTTCAGGCTATCAAAAACAAAATCGGGTTGGGCATGGTGACTCATGCCTGTAGTCCTCGGCAACTTGGGAGGCCGAGGCAGAAGGTTAGCTTGAGTCCAGGAGTTCAAGGTTGCAGTGAGCTATGATCCCATTACTGCATTCCAGCCTGAGTGACAGAGTGAGACCCTGTTTCAAAACAAACAAAAAACGCTAGAAAAGTGAAATGCCCACCCCGATAGCCAAGTCTTTAGAGATACCTAAAATTTATTTTAATAAAATAAATATTCATTTTAAACTATTAAACGTTTGTTCTGAAATATTAAAATTTATTTAAAATAAATTTTTGGAGCAGAGTTGCTAGGACAAAGCATATAAGAATACTAGAGGTTTTTAAATAAATATTGCCCAATTACCTTCTGTAGCATATTACGTTCTCCAAAGACAGTCACAATGGCTCTGATCCTATACACTCTTCTGCAATGTGAACTTGTCCCTCCCAATCAAAAGGCAACATCTATTTCTCTGCCACCTTTGGTGGCCTGCGACTGCTTTGACCACTGCAATGTGGAGGAAGCGATGCTGCGCCCACAGATGTATGATGGGTTTTAATTGGCCAGTCAGCTTCCACCTCCCGCCTCTTAGAATACTCGCTCTTGAGCCACACTGTCTTAAAACTCACCACCGTGCTGTGAGAAGGCCAGCTACATGCAGAGGGCGTGCGTAGATGCGTCAGCCCCAACTGAGCCCACAGCCAGCGCCAGCTGCCAGCCACATAAGTGAGCCACCTGGGACGTTCGAGCCCAGACAAGCCGCTAGGGGATTCCAGTCCCAGCCAACAGCACAGCACCGGCCTCACGTGTTTCCATTCCGTCCGTCTCCCCCTGCATCTGCGGCCCACTGCGACCTCACACCCTGACCTCACAGCACCTTGACCTTCTTAACTCCAATGACTTTGGTTTCCTCTCTGCTTCCACCATCTAACAGCCTATCTGTGCCATAGCATTACTTATGTTGGTCTACTTTCAAAATGTCTAGTTTGTAGTCTCTGCCGACCTTCTTAAGTTCCACGTCACACTCGGTGCGATCTCTGGACTCCTGGCCTCTCCCTACCGTCATTTCTGCTTCCAAGCAGACCGGATGTCCTGACCCGCCATTTCAGGTCTCTCCTCTCTGCCTCCTTGGGGCCCTCCCTTTGCCTCAGACACCACCATGCCTATGTGGCACTGCATGGTGACCAAGGACACAGGCTTAGAGAAAGGTGTCCAGATGTACATCGTGGCTCTGCCTCTGGCCAGCCAGGTAGCCGTGGGCAAGTTACTTCACCTGTGTGCTGACGACTGTGGAGCTGCCCAGTGTGACAGCTGCCAGCCACACGTGGCTGCTGAGAACTCAGAATACAGCCACCTCCAAACTGAGATGTGCTGTCAGTGCAAAGTGCAGACTGGAACCAAAGTCTAAAACATAATGTAGAATATGTCATTAATAATCTTTTTATGTTGATTCCATGTTGAAATAATATTTTGGGTATGTTAGATTAAATAAAGTATTTTAAAATTAATTTCACTCATCTCTTTTTGCTTTTTCAACAAGACCACTAGAAAACCTGAAGTTGCTGTGTGTCTTGAGCAGAGCTGTGGTGCAGAACATAAGGACAGACAAAACAGCTTTGCCTTGTTTTCAACACTCCCATTATTAGAAAGTTAAGATGCAAACCCAAGAAGAAGTCACTAATACCCTGTCAGTCTTTTGTTAATGTCTATAAATAACTAATACAGACAATATGTCCTTGCCTGTGCCAGGAAGGAGCAGATTCGGTGGCAGGTCGGACAGGGAAAAGCTACGCACAGGAGGTGGAAACTCTTCTCACTCGCAAGAGTGGGACGTAAACTCGCCTGCCGGCCAAGAGCATGGAGGGAGGGCTGCTGAGCTGGCAGAGGGCTGGTCACGGCCAGCCTATGTGCAGAACAGACAGAACAAATCATGGTGGAACCACAGTTCTTCCTTGTTGGCCCCTGTGTTGTCCCTTTTTTGACTCCACTTCTGACACCAAATTCATGGGCTTTTGCGTTGCACAGCTAATTCTCCCACACCGACTAGGTAACTGTGATTCCGTTTGGGTCTTACACTATCCATCTGGGGTAAGCACAGACCCCACGGGCTAAGAGCGCAGTCCTATCCGACTGCCCCCACCTCAGACGCCAGCTGCAACAAGCAGCCCAGGCTGTCCACCCTTCTGCCCGGCCGACTACAAATTTGGGTGAATGTTCCCATGACCCGCCACCCCCAGGTTTGACAATTCACTCTCAGAACTCGGGAAAACATTGTGCTTATATTTGCCATTTTATTATAAAAAATACAGCTAGGAACAGTCAAATGGAAGAGATCGCAGGGTGAGGTATGGAGCTAGGTGCCACCACGCTCCCATGCTCCCATGCTCTCTACGTGTGCTACTCTCCTGGCACCTCCATGGTTCACCAACCCGGAAGTTCCCCAGCCTCCATCATTTAGGGTTTTTTTTTTTGGAGGTTTCCTTATGTAGGCAGAATTGATTGAATCATTGGCCATTGCTGATTAAAAATCTCTAGCTCCTCTCCACTCCTGGGAGGTCAGGGTTGGGGCTGAAAACTCCACACTTCTAATCACGTGGTGGGTCCTCTGGCAACCAGCTCCTTCCCTGGAGCTATCTAGGGACCCATCAAGAGTCACCACATTAGTATAAATTCAGATAAAGTTAAAGGGGCTTATTATGAATAACAAAAGACACTCCTGTCACCCAGGAAATTCCAAGGGTTTTAGGAGCTCTGTGCCAGGAACCAAGGACAAAGACCAAATGTAGATGTCTTCTTATGCCATGGCCCCAGATAAACAGCCTCTATATAAACCAGTGGCTTCTAAACTTGTTTGGCCATGACCCTTAAACACATTTTACATCCCCACCAAGTACACAGACACTACCCACACACGTACGTGGATGTGCATGTATAACACTGAAGCCAAAGTTTATACAAGTTCTAAGAAATCGTACTCGCCTTTACTGTATGCCACAGAGTGATTCTCCAATTCAATCCATTCATTCCTATTCCGTTCTGTTTCTCTCCCTTCCTTTGTATTTTAAATGCTGGCGTCAGCCCATGAAACTGATCTCTCCACCCACCAATGTATCTCAAGCCACAGTTTGAACAACACTGTTCTCCGTAGCCAAGACTCATTCCGTCTCCTCTCTGCCTTTATAAAGCAGAAAGAGATATGAAGGCACCCTTTGCAAAGGCAAGTTGCCTCGTAGACCAGCAAGAAGAGATGTGAACATGTAGAAAGAATGGAGCCGGGTGATCGACCAACCATCCAGACACAAAGCAGAGACAGAGCCGGTGGTGGCAGGGGCAAGACTCTGTCCCCCTCAGGACTTTCCCACCCAAGGCACGCTTTTCAGGGAAGCTCTTGTTTCAGGGCCCTCCAAAGGGTGCCCAGTGACTGTCTCAGCCCTGCACCTGCCTCCAAGTTTTTTCTGAGGCCCTGCAGCCCACACAGCCAGTGGTGCCTCTGCCCTGGGCCCCGGACTAGTCCTGGGAAGTCCAGCTTCACAGAGTCCGGTGACCTCACCTCATGACACCTAGTGGCCAGCAAGTTGAACATTACAGACATCTCTGTCCAAACTGGGGACCTAGTCAAAAAAGGGGATCCTGTCCCAGCAGGGGAAAGGAGATTCGTTATGTGTCATTCCAGCTAGAAGAAGTAAACCTGTCCCAGAAAGGATGGCAGAGGGCTTTGTTCTTAGAGATGTCATACCCAGCCTGTGAGTCTGAAGACAGAGGTTCTTTGTTATTCTACAAAAACATATGGCTTTTTACGCATTCTCTATTCTTTCTGGAGTCAAATTGCTATGGCATCATCTAACGTCTACTGATGGGCATGTCTAACATCTGCGCAGCTACAAACGGGCGTGCTCATCTGTGGGCTTATGGAGCTGGGATGACATCAGGACTGGCAGGGACTTGCTGCCCAAGAGGAGGCGGAGAAGCAGGGCACTGCTGGGGTGCAAATTGGGTTGATTCATAGAGCAGGAGAAATTAGTGAAGCAATGGGTATTTAGGGGAAGAAATTCTAGCCTGACTCTCTTGGAATGTGGTTTAACCTAGACTCCTTTGCCTTCTCTAGAGCTTGAACGTAATTTAAAAATGATGTTTATAGGGTTTTGTTTTTCATATTATAAGTCTAATACATGCTTATTGTAGAGAATTTTTAAAATACAGAAAAAGAAACAAATCACTCATAATCCTACTACTCAGACAAAACCACTGTTATTATTTTTTCTTTCTGGTCATTTTTGTCCTAGGCATGTGTGTGCACATACTTGACCTATAATGTATTTTTGTCATCAGACCGTATATGTAATTTTTTAATCTGTTTTTTAAACTTATCATTATATTGAGACACTAACCCGCAAAATTTCGTTTGTACCATCCATCCCTTTTCCCTGTCACTCTAGCCGTTTTTAATGTCTCCAAATGCCTAAATGTCACCACGACATAAAAAGACAGCTTGGGCTCTGTCTCTCTACCTGGAGGTAGCCCTCAAACAGGAAGAAACCAGGACACCACGGTCCTCTGAAGCCAAGTTATAGATCCACCAGAGGCTACCAGGAGACAATAAAATGATGTTCAAATCATGCCTTTGTGCGACTTTGAATGAGCGTGTGCAATGAGGCTTAAGTAGGGCTGCTTCTGGGTTTCACCTGGGCCAGGTAAGGTGGCATGAGATAAATCCCTCCCATGTTTCCAAGCATGTCTCGGAACCAAGGGCCCAGGATGCTTTATAAGGCAGTGCAAAGCAATCTCCTCCTGCAAAAAGGGAGGTCTTATGATGGGACTTCTTTCTCTCCTGCTGCCGGAAGGACCCTGCTGTCGGGTCCACACTGGAAAAGGCTGTTTGTGGAGAGGAAAAAGACCGGGCCACCAAAACGGCCAACAAGCTGCACCCAGGAACCTGCCTGCTTGGAACCACAGGGGCTGGCTGACGCTGCAGGCTTACTGAGGATTCCTCCCCAGAGCTGAACGCCCCAAGGCTGTGTGCTTCCTGCCCACGCCACCTCGGTGTGATCAGGTCTCCTGAGTGTCCTCCACAACCTCTCCTGAGTGTCCTCCACAACCATGTTGCAGGGCCCTGCCAGCCCTGGTCTCCAACCTTCAGACTTAAGTAATGCAAATAATTAACCAGGAGATAAGGGCATTGGTTTGGCTTGAGAATTAGTTTTGTTTTTAAAGAGAGATTCGGTTTTCAAAACAGCACATTTCTGATGGTATCACTCATCTAATGCCGCTGATGAAATCTGATGCTCTAGGCTATGAGGTGACAGAATTAGAGATAAACACTTTGATCTTCCAAACCCTCTTCTGTTTTTGCAGAATTGTTTCCCTCCCCAGCTACCCTTGCTCGGGTCGAATATTAACTAGGTCAGATGGAGTCTTCTGATCCGTCATACCTGATAGAGATTCCAGTCTCCACCACCACCGTCGCCTTCAGACCAGAAGTCCAAAGAAGCCAAGAGTACTCTCAATTTAAAGTAGCTAGCAGAAAAGGGAAAATGTGTGCTTGTGTTTCCTCTTTTTCCTTTGTCATTGTACATGATCTCACATCATGACAACTTCTGCTGCAATCAGATCAAGTTCTGCCTTTGAAAGAGGCACCAAAATACAGTTTGTGGGAGGCAGGCGCATCTCACCTACCGGGCCGGTGTTGAGGACAAGTTGGTGGCTCTTAAACTTCGATAAGCAGGAGTCTCCCAAATCTGTGACCCTTCCAGCCCCTACCCCAAAGGCTCCCCCCGGGCGGTTCCACTGCAGGTAATCGCAGCCCAGCACTTGAGAAGCTCTGTGCGAGTGGGAGCAGAAGGCCGTGGCCTCTGGCTGCCTGTTAGCCTCGGCAGGGACAAGAGGGGTTGAAAGGTAAAGAAGTGGGGACAGTAAGCACAGACACGAGTTTACGAGGCTCGGTAAGGGAAAGAGAGGAGTTGAACCATAGCGAGTGGCGGCTATGAGAGAGGATATTGCACACCTTATTTTTTAATTTTAAAGAATGGAAAGGTTTAGGTGTCCTGCATCGGTGTACGACAGGGATACGTTTGAGAAACACACCCTCAGATGATTTTGTCATTGTGTGAACATCAGAGAGTGTATTTACGCAACCTAGGTGGTACAGCCTACCACACACCTAGGCTAGATGGCAGCCTGTTGCTCCCAGGCTACATACCCGCACAGCGGCCACTGCACTGAGTACTGCAGGTGACTGTAACACAGTGGTAAGTATCTGTGTATCTAAATATACTAAATATAGAGAAGGCACAGAAAAAATATGGTACCATAATCTTATGGGACCACCCTCATATGTGTGTCCCATCAATGACTGCAATCTCATTATGAGGCACGTGACTACTTTTTGTGGCTTGATCGTGAAAACCATATACCATATTCCTAAAAAAGAACA